>JAYECN010047558.1:0-81624 GCA_035222435.1 Microcambeva ribeirae | reverse complement strand
CAGGCGGGTTGGGAAGGTCTCCAGAGAAGGAGCCACCACAGCCTCTCTGGGCAGCCTCTTCCAGGGCTCTGCCACCCGCACAGCAAACAAGTTCTTCCTCATATGGAGATGGAACTTCCTGTGTTTCAACTTGTGCCCATTACCCCTTGTCCTGTCACTGGCCACCACCAAGAAGAGTTTGGTCCCATCCTCCCCACATTAACCCATCAGGTATTTATACATATTGATCAGATCCCCTCTCAATCTTCTCTTCTCTAGGCTATATATGTGTCCTGACAATTATGAACATTTGAAGGCCAGCTTTTATAGATGTTTCAGCTTTGCATGCTTCGTACAAGTAACAAAGGCAGTGTGCCTACGCAGGTGACGATAATACACATTATAAGATCCCATTTATTTCCATCAGCCTGTATGGGAAAGAATGTTCAGATAATTTGTGAATGAGTTGTTAATACTTATATTAATATATTTTTGTCCTATGAGTCCCCAGTGATCGCAAGAACACATTAACAGAACATCTCAATAGTGATAATGCTACCATACAGTCCATAATAAAGAGAAGAAAAATCAACAAATCTATCCTCTCTTCTTTTTTTTTTTTTTTTCTCATTTATAGTTGCTCTAGGTTATATCCCTTCTGGTTCATATTTAGATGGATGATTATTTATGTCACCTTATAGTATCAGAAAAAAATAGTAATTTCATCAGGTGTTTACTTTCTGAAGATGAATCATAGTACTGCAAAGTGACTAGGGAATAACACTGTAGTAGAATAAATGTACATGCAGTTTATTTTCTAAAGCATTTAATAAGCTTAGTTTCACTTCAGCAAGAACCAGGAAAATAGCAACCGTGCAAGAGGAAAAAAGATCAAAGAAGCAAACGAAGCTTAATGTATCTGGTATGTATATTAGGATAGTATTTAATTTTCTTCAACAGCATTAGTCCACTCTTGACAGATGAAGTATCATGTTATCAATAAAAGTGCAATTACTATTAATATTAGCTTATATTTCTATAGCAACTTCCATACAAAATTTTCCTGTGAACACCATTATCCCCAATTTACAGTGACAAAATAAACATGCTCAGAAGCCAAATTTTCCAAAGAATTCCCTGCTTACCTGGTAATCATTTTTATGATGCTGGTGGTACAGCCTCAGTATACATTGTCTGCTAAACAGTCCAGATCAAAATCCAAAGAAATTCTAGTTGAATATTAGGTTCTACCTGAAATTTCAGCACATGGGTTTCCAGATGAGTTTTCTGTGAGAAATTCAGCTAATAACAGACATCTCCAGAGCAAACCCAACTACTGCTTCACTACTTAGAGGACTTGGTACATGGTTAGAGCAACCAGAGTAAGATGGATTGGAAGGACTGAAGGTGAAATATGTGAGCTAAAGAAACTCATTGGCACTTGGGAAATAGATATTTAGGATAGACAGCAATTGTACTTAGCAGTTGTATTTTGATTTCATCGAAACTTTTGGATCTCTGATTGTAAGGAAAGATCATTGAGACAGCTCTATCCTGAATATGACACCCTCCTCTATCAATGTTCCTATCTTAAGGCACGCAGAAGACCAAACAAATTTACCCTAGGAATTTTGTTTTTTTTTTTTTCTCTTCATATCTGGATTCTGTAAAGATCCTAGATGAGTTTTAACTGTAATCTCAGCAAAACTGAGAATTTAGGATTTTTAAAGGCAGGAAAAAGTACTATATTAGGAACACTAAACCAAAATATAAGATACTTGATGTGAGTGGGATGTCCTAGTTCTATCCATGTTACTATAGCAACTGGTTAATTACTCCATCTCCTCCTCCCCTACCCTAGCGTACATGGAAACTTTTTTTTTTTCAGATAAGATCTATTCACCATCCAAGAGCTATGGAGAGATGTCATAATTGCTTGGTGGTGCCAGCTTCTTGCTCTGAACTATTTTGCAAACTAAAAATTCACTTAAAGAAAAGCAGAGTTGCAAAAAAGAGTTGCAGATAAAACAGTCAAGTCAGTCTCATTTTGGAGCAAATGCCTAGAATGCTACTTAAAACCTAGCCTGAATTGGTGATGGTAATGACAGTCATAAAGAACATGCTAATTTAAATGTTTCTAAAGCATATGTACCTCCTGACTTCATGTAGAACTTTGTATTGCCTTGCATTTTCTAAATCACTATTTGATTTGAAACTGGTGACTAAGTATTGTTTTTAAAAATATCTGTATATTTTTACTGCCACCAGGCTTTTAAGGGTTTGAATAACCAGAAGAATCACGACTAATTTCCAGCGTTCTTTTTGAAGCTTCTGACACTACTCATTTATTTCCTCGCTTTCTGGGAATAAGCCGCATGCCAGCCCTCTTTTGCTTTCTGCCGTGGATTTAGTGGGGGAAGGAGAGGGTGTTGGTTGGTGGACTGTTGCTGTTTCTCCAGCAATTAGCTCCCTTTTCATTATGCACCCAGGAGCGCTGCCTGGCACAGCTCAGCAAACTACCTGCTACGAGTGCAGGCTCTGCGTGGCACAGCGTTCGGCCCTGACACTCTGTGCTCTTCCAGGCTCTCCTGAGGAAAGAGTGCAGATGTTCTTAATGAGATATATTTGGCATCCTATGTATGCACAAGGAAGCGGAGAACTATGCAGTTTCCTGCTATCCATCAACAAACGGTCTTGATAAAGCTGCTGCAGAGGGGCTGGCTTGCCCAGGTCTGCTCAGTGTCATTGACATATGGGTTGTTTTATCATCGTGAGGTCTTTTGAGACAGGATTCTTTTTTTAAATGTAATTTTTATTAGCAATTAAACTTCATGAACATGATCAGAATTCTTCTTGACCAACTGCTTTGTGGCCGTTTCTTATTTGTTTTATTTGTTTTTGATTTTCTGTTAAACACTAGACACTCCAAAATGTGTTGAATAGAGAGAAGAATTTTACCTATAGAGAACAAGTTAAAATTTAGCTTCAAATGGGATAATATTGACCAAGAATTTCAAAATTATCCAGCAGAAGGAAGGGATTATTGTTTCAGTTCTTTACTTGAAAGCCCATATGCTTCACTGATGGGTAGAAGAGGAAAAAGAAAAGGCCTCTTGACTGAACATTCCCCATTCTTTCCCTTTCCACTGGAAGGAAAGGGAATAGATATCCTATGTCTTATTTACATAAGAGACTGGTGTTGGTTGGGAAACATTCCTTCTCCTGGGATATTGTTGTGGCAGTCAGAAACAAATGTTCAGCTGACTGTTTAACAGCTCTATCTCTACTCAGATGCCACTACCAAACCTAAATTAATAGCATAAATAGGCTTGAAAAGATTAAGCCATTTTTTGCTTGTTGAAAATGCCCTATATTCACATATACTTTTCATCAAATTAAAATATTCAATCTTTCTGTCTCTATTGGATGCCGCAGAGTAATAAGATGCTCTCATTTACCAGGATGACCTATCTGCTCCATGCAGGGCTCTAATTATGTGTCAGGGAGGGAGAGGAAAATGCCGTCCTTGGAAATTTACCTCACTTTTTAAAAAATTTTTACTTCACAGATCTCTCCTATAATGTGTTCCTGTGGCTTTGCTTGGTGCGATGGTACTAAGTTTAAGAATATCATGCTAAGTTAGTGACATTTCCTTGAAGTTGCCTGCCTCCCTGCATAGATAATGGAACATTTCATCAGCTTCGCCGCAGGAAACTGATCTTAACTTGTAACCTTTTTTTTTTTTTTTTTTCCTGCTAGGCCAAAGCAAAAAAGAAAACATCTTTAAAGTGTTTATTCAGTCCAAACATGAGCTTGCCTTTCTGCTAAATTTCGCAGCTTCACAGAACCCAGATATGAAAGGAAAAAGACTCTGACAACACTCAGGAAAGGAAAAGGGAATAATCGCTTCATGCTGCATTTGCACATGGGTGAAAATAGACTCCAGCTCTGCTGTCAAGTCATTTTTGGTATATCACTAACCCTTTAGATAGTTTCACATATTGCTTTTGGCTTTTTGAAACATTTGAAATGAAACATTTACGAAGTTAAAACAGAGGTATTACTGTATCATACGCAACTTTCTGATATAAAGCTCCAGAAACAAGAAGGTAGTACAGTTCAGAACATTATGGACCTGTAATATAGACATATCTCTGGTGCATGATGACACATTTGATGCTGCATAGTTTCTACTACCATGAGTCCTCAGATCAAGGGAATCCATTAAAAAATTTATGCCAGAGGTCAAACAGAAGTCACTAGTTCAGTGAAGAAATTCTGCTGAGGATCTACAAGTATTAGTCCAACTAGATAGCCATAGTGGTTTCTTATGACCTTAAAATCTATTGATAGAAGGATTTATGCAGTCATACATGATTTGGAAAATTTAAGGAAATTACATCAACTCAGATGAGATACATACTCATTCCTAGATCATTCCAAGTTTAAGCAAAGTTGCTTGAATTATAAATACTTTTAGTTAGGTATGCTTTCTACTATAGAGATAATAAAGTCATCCACTTTGACAGCATTAAGACTTAGGGTTCCCATCTTGTTTATGGTAATTCCATGTTTATAACATCATTCTTATTATTCAGCTGGTCTTTACCACTACAGTTAGCTCCATTATCCTTATTAAAGCCCAAAGGATTCATTTAATTAATGGCACATAGACATTGACCATATAGGATGAATCTTCTTTCCATATTCTCTTCTGATTTCCATATTTTAAGGCTTTTACTGCCCATTTCAGTTAACTTTGCAGATTCTCCTTCAGTCAGACTTTTTTTTTTCTTTTTATTTATTGACCTCTTAAGATACCTTTTCATATTGTTTTTCTGCACTTTCCTCCATATGCGTTTTCCAACGCTCTGTGCCTTTTGCTGACATCCTTCTTAACACAGATATTCATGTCGGTAGGACAAGATCATCCTTCTCCAAACTCAACCCATTTCCCAAAGTAATAGCAAGTCTCCTCTCCATTTTAAGCTCTTAACTTGCCAGATACTATGAAAAATTTACTGACCTTTATTTAACAAAATTTCCCCTTTTGAAACCCATAATTTATTTTATATGTCTGTTTTTGTTTATCTTTCCACTCAATTTAAACAGAACAAATTTATGATTATTTCACACAAGTTATAGATGAGCCATTCTATCAAGTACTAACTACTTTTAAATTTACATGTAAAACAGAATGACCTCTTGCTGATTCTGTGCTATTTGGTGAATAAATTTACTGGCTATCACACTGAGGAGTATCTGGTATTCACTGATATCAATAGCATTAATTCCCCAGCTCATATATGGGAAAGAAAAAAAATTTCCTGTAATACAATTATTGGAATCATTTTCTCTCTAACAGAATTACGAAAGTTGAATATACAACCTTGATCATACAAGGCCTGCAGCAAAGGCCCAACAATATGTAGCAGAATGCCTTTGCAACTTTTGCCTAAGTGGACTTTGAATAAAATGTGCATCTTATTCATGTAACAAAATAATGATATTTCATTATTCATAGAACAAAATAATGATACTGAAAATAAACTCAAATTTAACAAATGCGAAGTCTTCTAGAGAAGCAGAGTATGTAATTCTGTCCATATAAGTATTTGTCCACTGATGCTAGAAGTTAATGTGAATATTTTAGAATTGTGGGTCCTGGAAAACAGAAATTTGCCCTAAGCTAGGGCTTTCAAAATATTTCAGAGTCTGAATAACAGTTTAAGACAAACACTGCCTCTCCACCTGTTAATAAATGTGTAACTTCTTTGTGACAAAACAGTGATTATTTATTTAGCAGCATATGATCCAACATCAATCGGAAATCACCTTAAGTATCCCAGAGGATCTCAGTGGAGACTCATCAAAATGTGATGGGAACATATTTAGTGGTCTTGTCAACATTTTTAAACAGCTTTTAAGTTTTTATGTGACCAGCTTGTAGAAAACCACCAAGTCACAGAACAGAGTTTCATAACCATTAATAATCACTACCTTGTGCTTTATGTTTTAAGCTATAGGATAAATTTATATAAAATACTTACAATCTAGTGTGTATACATAAAAAGGCTTATTTTTTATTTATTTAGTAAAATGCACTTTTTTTCCAAATTAATATATTTTAATTAATATAAATACTAATACTACTACAGGAGTATTCCTCAGTTCCAAGGAAGTTTTAATAATGATCACAGCTATATAGATTAATTCAAGCCATTTTTTTACAGAAAAACTACAATCCTGCAAGAGGTCTTGCAACCTTTTTTTTCCTTTTTCTTCCCATCCACAAAAAATAAACCCTATGCTTAGCAATTGAGTTTATTTTTTATTGCTGTGCCCAAGGCAAAATCTCAGATTGGGGTTCACAATCTCAGAAGACAGACAGATTTAATATATTTGTCACAACCTTGACAGGGTGAGAATATTACTTAAATTTAGGTGTAGGAGATGAGCCTTTGTGAAACAGATGTAATCCTCCCAATGAAATGTTTCTCAGCAGCTCAGTCGTCCATGTTCTGACTAGAAGTGTTTTGTCTAATAGGTCTAACTGTGATCACCCTTTTTGTTCAGATGCTTTCATTTTTATTTTATTACTCAACCCAAAGGTTTGTAGGTATTGTACCATATTTACTGACTTTACCTATTCCTGAATAAGTAAAGTCAGTAATGATTTTAATTTTCTCAAAAATAAAAATGCACTTAAAAAGAATGGAAATGGAAAGCATAAAATTCTTAACTACTCTAAATAGAAGCAATAAAAATATAGCTGTAGGCTTATAAAAATGCAGTCTTTTGGAAGATCAAACATAGTGTCATGTTAGTGAGCATCAGGTGAGGTGTCCAGGGCTTGTATCTAAAAATATATCTGTAATTGTCTTTTGTCTTGATTTTCTAATTCATATTTAGGGGCTTTAAAGATCTGCTGTAACAGGACTCTTGTTACATTTAATAAGTGCCATGTTGATTGGCGTACTCTAAGTAGGCTTTTCAGTTTGCCTGTGGGGAAATTTAATATAAAAACATTCAACATTCTTTTATTAGTGTTTTTTACTATTCCCAGTCCCATCAGACCTTTGGTGTAAGCAGTGTATTATTGAAAAGCTTATCTGTAAGAAGTGAGCCAAGGGGAAATTCAGCCTTTATTAATATTGACATCATGTTCCTGCACAATGGCTGTCTAAAGAAACTTTTCAATTGAGTTTCAACTGCTTTGATGCAGTATAAATGGAAACAACTGAATGCATGATTTAACATAGAACAGTGAAAAATGTTGCAGCCTATATGCTCTAACATAAAGCATGTGTTCAAAGGCACTGCTTGGCTACATTCTGCAATGTATCTAGCAAACATTTAGTTAGGAAATTGTTGCTATTTGCTTCAAGAGAGACTAGATTTGAAAGGAATTTGCATTTTTGCACTGCAATATCAAGATTGTGCAAAGGGGTAGCTTAGGGTATCAAGATCGGATAGGGGAACTTGTGAAAGGATTCTAGTGCTGTCTCACTTAAAAAGCATTGTGTACCTTTAGGCTAATTGTTTAATGGACCAAATGCCCAGATGAGGCAAAAATTGCATGGGATTTGGAGCCAGGTTTTCTAGACGAGGTTGTGCTAATGGACCTTCAAATAGCTTCGAGCAAAATCCACTTAAAAGGACAAATTCCACAATGGTACAACATCTTTAAGAAAGCTAGAGACAGATATTACTTTTAACATTTTCATAAAGCTAAAAAACAAATACCATTAAAAATCACAGGTAGAATACCTGCTGCAAGACATTATTTTCTTTAGCATCATTTTCTTATGAAAAGAAAAAAATAGAGGTAGATGTTTTGCATTTTTGGGGCCTTGGTGGTTAGAGCACCTGATCTGGCTAAAGGGAGACCTGATCCATCTGCTTCCTCAGACTAATGCAGAAGTCACGATTGAAGAATTAAAGCCAGATTTGTTACACTGTGACATTATGATGTAAAACTCTCCTGTGGGAGTTATGTCACGACAGAACATTGAATTACAGATTTACTGGGCCAAAGACAGAGGACATAGTGAAGCCTGACTCTACAGACAGTTCCCTGAAGCACTTGTTCAGAAGTACCTTGCTTCTTTAAAGTTACAAATACTTCTCCATTCTATCTAATAAGTAATGTCTGTTGTGGTTACTGTTCTTCATTCCAGGTTTGGGCTATTTTCATTTCTAAGGCTTTTGTTTGATTTTTTTTTTTTTTTTTTTCTCTCCATTTGGCCTAGTGCTAGTTGAAAAAACTAGCACTAGTTAAGCAAGAATCTAGTGCTGGTTGAAAAAACTACATCCCAAACAGGAGCTTTGCACTATGCCCTACAGGTAGTTTTTCCATAGATTAGCCTGTTAGCTCTGACAATCTGCTTTACTCTGTCACCTGTGACCCTGACATCAGAAACGCTTTGTCTCAAATATTCTTGAAGTTTTTCCTATATCGCATGTGTTACGTAGTCACTGAGGACTTCACCTATGTATCTGAGATGGAGATAAAGCAGATGGTGCTGCTGGGTGCTGCAGGTCCACAGCTAAGTTTTGACGGTGGAACCACATCATAAAATGCTATCATCATAAAAAAACGTGTCCTTGAGGAGTGGCTGTTATTAGCTACTGAATATACTGAAAGGAAATATTATTTTGTGTAATTTGCAGAGCTGATGTTAAATGCTATTCCCTACTCTCCTACTTTATTTCTGCTACTTTTCCATTGCAATAGCTCTTTTAGTTTCTAATAAGATGGCCTCTGAGGTGTGGCATTCTCAGAACAGTCACATGCTTTCTGAGAAAATGAATGCTTGTTTTCTAAACTTCAAAATATTCAAAAGATGATGTCATTGAGTCTAGGGGAAATGGAGAAGACCCAAAACACTAGGCTATCTTTTTCCTTTTTTAAACATTTTTTTCCAGTGTAGTAGCCTCACAAGTCTCTCAGACAGTATAATTTAAGCTAATGCAGAGTCTAAGAGAAGCAACAACAAAATGAAGAAATAACAATAAAAAAAAAGCTTGGTTTGGTCTTGAGCAATCACAGGGCCATGATGACAACTACCATTCATGCTACCTCTGTCAAATACAACAAATGCAAGGAATCTGATGTCAGTAGGGAACCTTTCCTAAGTATTGTAGTATTCTATATGTGGCACGTAAATTCAGATCAGCTGAGAATGGTTTTTGAGACAGCTCAGTTTTTTTTTTTCTTTGCCTAAGTAGTGATTAAAGAAATAGTCATCTTTAGCACAGGACATCAGACAAAAGATCAGGAAATTCTGAATTTTACCACAGCTCTGAGCTCTGTTGAGCCTGTGGACTGTGTGGACTATGCTTAAACAACAGTATCTTAGGGCCTAAACAACTGAACTTTTCATAGCTTTGGTTTCTTGGTCTGGAAAAATTAGATGCCGCCTGTGAAATGAGGTGTAGGCGTTCATCTCTTTTTGGATCTTATTTCAGACTTCCTAAGGTAACCATCTAAAATAATTTGGATGAATCATTTTTGCAACTGTTTCTCTCCATTGTTTATAGAGGGAGCCTAGGTAACTAGCTTAGACTATGTGACTGCGTTTAGGCAGTTAAAGAGATATATAACCCAGGATAGATGCCTAATTTTCAGGTGGTTATAGGTATACAGCATGGAGCTCCTCCTATATGTTTAGCTAGTCAGCAAGCTGGTGAGGAGAGGAATCTGCTTTGCTGGAAAAATAAAGCTGTGTTCCAGTGCAGAAGCTTCCTGACACGGAAGTCTAAGCAGAGGGAGATGTTGTAAACAGTAACTATGGAGACGTGCATTGGAAACAACACCTTCTGTAACGTCTAGCAAATACATCCGATTGCTGGACAGCAAAAACACAAATGGAACTGGGGGAAGGAAGAGGTAGAAATGCCTTCTCTAAGCAGCAACTGTACGTGAGCTTGCACTTTGGCAGGGCTGATCACGCTACTGCGCAGACTTTGCCAAAGAAGGCTGAGAATTTGGGTTAGTCTTTGCTTAAGCTGCCAGAGGGGTTTCTGCCTCTCACGCCCCAGGAGTGGCGCAGGGAGCCGGCTCTGCAGGATGAGGCTCGAGCCCCTTCGCTGCAGCTGGCTGGGCCAGGCTGGCGCCCCCGGGTGCTGGTGCGCCCCGCGGCACTGCGCTCACGCTGCCCGCGTTGTCCCCCCCGGCGCACGTTTCTTTTGGAAAGAGCCAAGCCGAAGCCCTCCGAAACAAAGCCAGGAAGTACACGAGCAACTTAAGCGTGGACAAACAGGGAGCAGGCATTTTGGCACCCACCCTGCCCTTCTTTAGCTTAATTTAGCCACCAAATCAGTTTAACCTCCTCTCTGACCTGTGCCTTGCTTTTTCTGGCTTTAGGAATGCAGGGCCGAGAACTCCCATCCAGGCCAGCGCTGAAGCAGTGTAAATTGCCAGAATTTGTTAACACAGACTCCATTAACTTTGGAGCTAACCTGGCTTAGGTAGCAGAGCATCCAGCAGTAGCGCCTGAGCTAAGGGACCCCATCGGGAGCCCCCTTGCCTGGGCGGTGGGTACCCAAGAACTGCACCTATTCGCTGCACGTGTGACTAAACGCTTGCAGCTGCTGGCCTTGCCCCGCATTATTGCTTTACAAGCTGCATTTTTGGCTGGAAAGGGCCCTACCTTCCATGTGAGCGCTTGTTTTCCCGAGAACAGACAAATTACTAGCGTGTATCTTTGACAGAAAGAAGTTATAGGCAGATTGTTAACATCTCCTGGGAGAGTTTGGTGTTTTACAGTGACCCCTCGGACTGTGTACCACCCCAGTCATTAGGAAATGTTATTTATGTGGAAGAAAAAGTGCTTCTGCATTTCACAGGTTTGTCTGTAAAGTACACTAGAGCTCTCGGTGATTTTACTCCTGAGCTTTTTATAATCTCCAGATAAAGTTTGTGATAGCAGAGGTTATTGTCATGAGGGTTCTCCAAAAACTTTGCGGTGCAATTATTGTATAAATAGTAGCTACGAGATTTCCACCAGGTTTCCGGAGTGACACATGAGACTCTGTCGTCTCGTGGTCCACAGAATTTAAATTAAGGCAAATCAAAATCTGGCCTTTGTACGAGTTCCACTAAATGATGACAGGGGCTTTTATTTGTCTTGGGGCTCTCCTCAGCGCTGTCTTGTGTCCGGTCAAAAATAACCTCTTCAGGTAAAATCTGCCTTCCTCAGATTAAAATTGGAAGCAGAATGTTGGCGTACGGGGGAATGAGAAAGGAAAAGAAAGAGCAAAACAACAAAAACAAACAAACAAAAACAACAAACAAGGGCAGCTGAAAGGCCTTTTAAGTTTGATGCTGGCTGCAATGAGCTGGTAGGGACAAATACATCTGAATTTGCCTCCCAAACACACCGTGAACAATTTTTGCCTTGCAAATATTCAGGTAGATCTTCCACAGTGGTCTGACTTGGACTATAGGCTAAAAGGCTAGTAGATGCCGGTATGGCATTGCAGAGAAATGAGGGCCATCTTTGCATCCTGCTTTGGCATTTTATCATCACGTGGGGCTCCTTTCGGAAAGGCACTGTGGACCTGCTGTTCTGGCTGCAGCTTTAGAAATGTCAGCCGGTCTCTGAAATTCTTTCTTTTCCGTTGTCTTCTCTGACTTTGGGGAAAAATATGGTCCTGCTGGAGACTTAATAGTGCAAATTACTTCAAAGGAAAATATGTACATTTCCCCCAAACCTCATATAAGGTATGAAACAACTCTTAGAAGAGAAGGGAAAAATTATAGAAAATACTAAAGAAAAAAATTAAGAATAATGGCAAATAGAGTTTTGCTGCTTACTTAGCCAAACTTTTTTTTTTTTCCTCTTTCAGTTTCCAGTTCTGTAAAATGTGTGAGACAGGAATGGCAAGTTTAATCAATATGCAGGGAGAAAGTGAAACTGGAGAGCATTTCAAAGCTACTATTCATATTGGAGAGCCCTGTACTGCAAAAGAAAAAAAGGAAGCTTCTTTCCAGAGGCGGATTTCTCTGACTTGACAGGCTTTTGCAAGACAAAATAAATAGCAAACAATGGAAAAAAGGTTATCACTGCAAACTTAGAAATCACTTAGCATCACTTAGGATTCTTTAGTAGCAAAATATAAAAAGTAGCCAGTTCTGGCATGGAGTACAGCATGAATCCCACAACAAACCACACAATTTTAATGAAAATCCAAAAATCTTATTATTATCACTATTTTTTACAATGCTACTTTCCCCCAAAGTTTCAACTGTCCTGTTTTCTCAACTCTAAACTCCAGCAAAGTCGCCTAAATCAAATGCTAGGATTTGTCAACAACAAATACTTAAGATTGTCAAGCCACACACAGAAAGTTACTAATGAGGGTGTTAAAGTTGCCAGAGAATAACTCTAGAGGTATTTTATTACATATGAAAGCATTCTGCTAGCATATAATGATATCTTGGAAGAATACTTTAAAATCCCTGAAAACTAAACAGCAGCTGAAAAACCAGAAAGCCTCTAAAACCATTACCGATTATAATAAAGCAGACTTGGATAAAATAGGTTAGCTCGTAAATCAGAGCCATAGAATCTACTCCAGGATAAGTAAAACAGCGGAAGCAGGACTGTTTGCAAAGGAACTCCAACTCCAAACAATGCATCTAACCAATAGAAAACAAACACATTAAAAGAAAGGAAATTAGTGAAGTCATTACACAAACCCAGCTGGGAACCCAGCTGTTTAAAGATGAAGCAAGCTCTCTAATTCTTGATCTTTGGGAGTGTCTAATTAGAACACAAGTTAAAAAACTTGCTCTCAAAGACAGTGTTGAAATGAAAAGGAAAAGAAAACGGAAGCTTCATCTTCCGTTCAGATTCCTCTGTGTGACAGAACAGATTTTTGCAATGCTGAATAACCAGGCAAAAGGGAAATGTTATTGCTGCAGAGTTATGGCATCAGTTATGCTTAAGTAAGGGCTGCAATGTACACAAGCATAGTACTATAAAGCATATATGAAGACCTTTTTTGCCAGTTTTCTGTTATGCTTTTATCCCACTGTTCAAAATTGTTAACTAAATACATTGCAAGCCTGCAGCATTAATCACTTACCTTGAACAAACCCATGAGGAAAATACTGCACTGTTAGAAATATAACGGCAATAGTACCTGCAACTCCAGACCATGAATGTTCTGCCCAAGGCTGCCTTACCTGCAAGAGATGCAGTGGAAGATGTTTATTTGATTATAAACTACACCCTTAACTTTGCAATTCTTCATTTTCCTGATGCTACTGCTTTGATATTGCTAACATTAATGCGCAAAGGAATAAGAAAGGTGTTGCAAATGTAGGGATCAGGCTGAGTGAGACAGACAGATGAGAGGATAAAGGAGACTCAGTTTGAAATAGTACAGGTAAGAATATATTGATTGGGGGATAAGTGTAACATTACTTTTGGTCATACACATCTAAGAGTTTTACCTTTGGGAAGATAAATATGAAGATAAAAAGCTTTTTGAGGCAGAGGACCTATTTAATCACTTTTTTGTTTTAGGTTGTTTGTCATTAGACTCTAAGTGGGAAAGCTGAAGCAGTTTGGAAACCCTTTTCCAAACTGACTTCAAAAAAGAGCTTCAAATACATATTGTCCACACAATGTTCTGAAAAGAAATATTTGTATTTTTATTTTTTTGCTTACACTGTGTGTTCTTTACCACTTCAAAATCTCTTCATTGTGTTATTACTTTCTTTCATCCCTCACCTCCTATAAAAACATAATTCAATTCAGTGTAAAGACCAAAAATCCAGTAGCTGGGAAGGTGGGATTTAAATTTGCAGATGATTTAGAGCAAGGAAAGGATCTTGAGGTATCAAGTGTGGTTTAAAAAAAAAAAAAAATATAGGAAGCATGAAAGTGCAGTGATTTTTTTTTAAATGTGCACTGATTTCTAAAGATGCTGTGTTTATACCAAATATCAAACCCATGCTTGAAGATACTAGAGTTAACCATAGAAAAAGGTATCTTCTTACATTATATGCAGAAAACTTTAAAATAACTTGGTATAATACAGGAAGCATGTGGGTTCACATGTACAGATACACCAATCATCACCTATACAAGGACACAAAAGTCTGAAGAGAGAGGCTTCTTATCTATCTGGTCTGCAATTTACATTAATTCGATGTATTTTATCTAAAAATGCCTCTCCAGGATGTAACAATTTCACCCATTTTCAACTCCGATGATAGTATAGCCATTAAATTAAAATCTGTTTTCCTTTTGAACTTTCCGCCTACCCCTCGGCCTGGACTAAATCCACATCACAAAGCTTTAAGTTCAGAGAAAGTAGTGTAGCATCCAAAGCCTTGGCAGCTTTCGAGTTTCCTTCTTCTCCATACATGCAATTTTCAAGCTGATTAACTTGCTCTGTTGGTCCCCTCCCTCTGATGCCTTCAAGGTCAGGAAGAGAGATACTCAAGCAGTCGTAGTGGGGATTAGACAGATGCCTGTGACATGAGCTGTATGACCATTTTCCAAGTTTCAGGATCACACTGTAGCTATCATGATGAGCAAGGAACAGTTTTTGGAACATTCCAGGCAAAATTTCACTTGAAACAACCCATTTGCCATAAAGTCTGCCTTTAAGTCCTCCAAAATCAGTTCAGGCAACAAAGCCCTCATTCTGTGCCTGTCTTTCCTTTTTTTTTCTCCTTATTAATTCTATATAATGCACAGATTTAAAAATACTTAGAGAGTACAATGTAGAGAACAGCTACTTTGGGATTTAAAAAAATAATTGGTTACGAATCTGTATGGACATTACTTACAGAAACCATCAAACTTCCAGGTTAACCAGTTTAGAACTCAATTTATCTTTGGTGGGCAGCAGACAGGAGACCTATCTGCTTGCCTTGGTATTAGCAAAGGGGTATGTTTATATTTTTAAATATCTTTCCATTGATCTATTAAAAAAAAAAAAAAAATTCAGTGCACAACAGAAAAAAAGATTAAAAACACATACAAATATTTGGTACCTAAACTGCTGCTCAGGATGGAAGAATTATTTTGTTTGGATGAGGATCAACTCACGTTGTAAGCTTTGAGGAAAGCCTATAAGCTGGCAAGAAGGAAATAAGAGGTCATCTTGAAATATTCTGTAATCTTAACTGGGCTGGTTAAAAAAAAAGTTTTTAATAATGAGATAGTTCAAGTGACAGCCATATACTTGAAATTTGTGTAACGTGCAAGTTTTTTTCTGTATAATGATCAGAAGTGATTTTGCCTGTAAATTAACATGGTTACTAAATTATACCATCAGATTGTTATTTTATACTTTCTGCCACCTACTCTTTTTTTCATTTTTAAATATCTTGCTCTTTCTATTTTCCTACCTTCTACCTGTTTTAACTTGCCTTGTATGTACTTGTCATGCCTTATTAAGAATGAAGTCTCTCCAGGGCAGGGAACTTGTCTTATTTATTTTTATAGAATTCTGCCTAAATATATGGTATTATGTAAATGCATTTAATTTTAAAATAATAATACTTCCCTATCAAGACTGATTTTGAGGTTCATTATGAACTTTTATTAATTATGCACCTTATGTTGTTGCCAAGTTCTATATTTTTTTCATGAATATTCAAGTACATACCTTTCCTTATTGAATGCCTAAATTCATTTAGCTTGTTTCAGGCAGCTGATTTTCCTCTGAGGATTCTTGAATTCATAGGGCAAAATCATAGGTCCACTGAAGGTAACAAGAATTTTAGCTTTGACTTCAACAAGGACAAGATTTCACCCACGGCCTCAGCAGACAGTGAGTGGTCCCTGTGCCATGAAGCACGACTGAGCTGATTGCAAGGAAATTTCTGATTCCATCTGCCTTCAAATGTGGAATAGTTGATCAGCTACTGTCCTCCTTCCTCTTTTCATTCCTTTTATTGTGTGGAGCCTGTTCCATTCTGGCCTGTATCCCTTTCTTCAATTTATTTCATTTTTCTTTATCACTTGCTCTTTGCTCTTCAGTTTTGCTCATTTCTTCAGGAGCTTTTTGCCTGATGTTCTTCCTCTGGCTCGTGCACCCCTTCTGTTGCTGTGAGCCCTGGTTTTAAGGAGTCTTCTTCATCCTCTGTTCTTGGCTTTGTCTGGGTTTCTCTATCCTCTCCTAACTTAACTGATCTCTCTTTCCTTGTTCCCAAACATTTTAATTTTTTTTCATCTTTCTTTTCCAAGTCTCTTCTCCTCTACTCCCACATTGTCTAATAATAGCATCCCATTGCTTTACGTCCATTAGTGAGGAAAACAGCCCCTGAAGAACCTAAACATTTTTATTATTATTAACCTTGCTTTACAAACAGGAAAGCAAGGCAAAAAGGCAAAAATGATTAAGCAAAACAGGAGCAGGAAACAGTGTTTAGATCCAGGGTTAGAAGACAATCTGCAGTTTGCCCAGTGGCTGCAATTTTTCTTGTGCTGTTGGACCAACCCTGATATGGCCTTGAGATTATATTGCTTCCAAGGCTGAAGAAGACAACAGCGACATTGTCATTTGGCAGGAGCTTTGGCTCACAAAAGGGCCCCAGTGATATCAGAGATCAAGTATAAATTACATGAAAAAGGCTGAGATTGGTCTGGGGAGTCAGAGCATCCAACAACTCAAGAGGGCCCAAGCTTCACAGACTTCTGAATAAGTCTCTGACCTACTGGTCCACCATGTAATATGCACTGGCACTCTCCACGCAGAGTATATTGCATCTCTTTTTCTCTTTTTATGAAAAAGAAGAAAAAAAAATGAAGCTGTCCTCCTAAGTGATTATTTAAGAAGCATGAATGATTGCATATTTGTCAAGAATATTTTCACCTTGTTTAGTTAATAATCAAAAGAAGGAAAACCTAGGAATTGCTTTATGATTTCTTATGCATTTTTCCTGGTGATGTCTTTGTTTCATGCTAGCACAAATATAGGATGCTCCTGTGGGGAGAAAAAAAAGATCAATTTCAATGAAACTGAAGAATAACCATGGACAGCATTTGTTTCCTTTAAACATTATACACAGCTGTTGTAAAGTTGGCAAAGATGTGTGCCAAAAAGCTACATATTTGATACTACAAACTGTTTGCTTCACCCTTTATTCAGTAACAGCTGCTAAAATGGTATTTAAGAACAGTTTTGATTTAATCTAATGAGAAACTATGTTGCAATGTACTGTACTGCCTGCAGAAAATAATTGGACAAACATTGATTTTTATGTTGCTATAATAGTTTCATTTTCGATAAATAGGAATTTATATGCATAGTTATTTACTACCATCCCTGTCTCCATGTGGAAGCTAGAAAACCACTTGCAAAAAAAACCCAACAAACAAAACAAACTGGTCTTGAAATGAAGTTTAGCTATTCTGGAGCTGCCAGAACTGGAAGGCCTCCCTTAAGAATTCAGTTTTGTATTCAGCTGACACTAGACCAAACCAGTGTCAAAGGAAAAAAGACAGCAAGATTTGCAAGGAAGCAGAGGAAATTAGAGAACTCCAACACCAAACAGAACAAAACAAAACAAAGAGATAAACAGAAGAGAGTGCATGGAGGATAGCAGGCTTTCAAAACACGACTTTTAACATAAACCTTTGTTCCTGCTGCCAATGTCATTTGGATGCTTAAATACCTGATTTAAGTATTTTATGAATCAAAATGTTCTTAAACACACTGAGACGTGATAGCAGACAAAATGTAGTATCCACAAAGGCTCTGGGTCTGGTTCATACATAACAGCTGTTTTTCAGCAGTGATGTGCATCTAACTAGAATTTGCTTAATTTACGTCCTTATAAATTGAGTCAGAATCATGTCCTGGTTGATTTCTTTGTCTATTGATTACGGATTATCTACTGATTACAAAACTACCTGCTCTGTTTATTTACTGGGGAGCAGAAGAGGCAAGGCATGAGCTGGCCACCTGATAAGTCACCCTAGTTAACTCTTGCCTACCTTACCCTTTTGCATTGCTCTAACTGGCTCTGTTAGGGCACACGTCTAAGGCTAATGCCCTCAAGGCTGAATGTTTAAGAGCCACCAGGACCCTTCCTGGGAAGAAATACGTCTGAGCTGTAGTGGAGTGTTAGAGAAGCTAGCCCAAAGCAATGTGGTGGCAAAGGAGTTCATGACAGTTGGGCTGGTACTCAGGCATCAGTACCAAGAAATCTTATACAGTGGTGTAGACATAAGCCATGAGTACCCACATGAAGTTTTCCTTTGCAGTCTGCACAATGTGTGACTTTACAATGAAGTGATCATAAGAAGACCATGGCTTTGAATATAAAACCCTCTGCTCTCCTCACCTTTAACCAAAAAAGTGATCCAAACACAACAGGTTTGAATGGTCAAAATTTTTTTTATTTTTCTCTGGATCTTCTTATTCATATCTTTCGATTTGTGGTCCAGATCCAGGCTGCCTTCCAGTACAGTGATGTGTATAGAGGAACAAGGATCCTCGTTAGCTGCCAATAAGAACCTAAAAATTATCCTGGTGTAGTGTTACTTCTGCATATATAGTCTTCAAAAGTGCTCTCTGACTATTTTTTCTATGTAATGTCTTTTCAAATATGAACTGCTGCTAACTTTAAATCTCAACATCAATATTAAAGACCAGTTCAGCCTCTTGTCACTTCAACAGCAACATCTGAATCTCAACGCCCAGTGAGACAACGGTTGTAGATACCATTCAAATATCTCGTTACACTTTGTTCATCCATATTTATCTTTCATGTTGCTTAAAGCTTGAGATTTACTTTTGTCCTAGTTTTCATCATGACTCTTCACTCCCATTTGCCTCTTCTTTGAATTGGACTTTTATCTTCCCTTCTGTCCCCCTGCAGAAAGTTCTTTTCTTTGATATTATTTCTTCTGTTTTCTGTGAATGCTATTTTGCTTACAGTTTTCTACAGTAGAAAAGAACAAATCTTCCCTTTCCTTTCTTTTTTTGACTCGGTTTTATTCTGAATATCTACAGTGCTGTGTCTTATCCATACTTTTTCCAGCCTCCATTTCACAGAGAAGACTGACTTTCTGGTCTGGGAGCATGTCATTTGATAAATTGTTGACGTGGTGCATTTGAACTTGTTTTGGAATTACACCCTATTCCTTTTGGTGCATCCTAAGGAAACTCTAAACTGAATTTGAATTCCTTCAGGCTTTTCTCTGCTCAACTTAGTCATTTCCTATGGCTTTCCTCACCCACCCCAATAGGTATATTCACTAGTTTAACATCTAAGAATCTGTACCCAACAGGAAAATACGAAAATCCACATTTTGTTCATAGATGATTTATGGGTTATTTAAATCTGTCCATGTAAAATATGGGTTTCCTGGAAGCTACTTTGCAGAGGCTGGCCTAGTAACGCACATCATCAGCTATTTCTGAACTGTTTTACATATTTCCAAACAGGCATTTTTTCCATGTATTAAGAATGGGCCCTGTCATGTAGTCATCCAACGGATGACTACAACTCTGACTTAAGTTTATTGGGACTTTTGAGTATGACTCTAATGCAGGATGAAAAGCACTCATGACATCTGATACCTATTAATTTGGGAATTCACAGTTTAAGACCTTCAGCGTTATGAGTGTCTTACTTATTTGCAAATACATTTCAAAGTGTGTTTACTTGTGCTTATAATGACATTATGCTCAGAATATTTTTCCCTCAAAGGAATTTATCATATTTTGTTTGCTATTACTAACATGTTTTTTGAGCTGTTAGTCTGAAACAAATATTTAGACAAGTGAAGGAAGTAGTATTATTATTTCTCCCATTGCACATTAGTAAAATGTAAAGTACTGTGCACCTAGATTGTTATCTTTTTCTGATGAAGCTTGTGATTATATTTTCTGGGTTTAGTTTGAAAGCTAAGACATCTGTTTATCTGGTGCATACAGAATAACTCTCATGTCTCTTCATCTCTAAAATTTTCAAAGGCTTTCATTCTGTTTTAAATCCTTTGAAGAAGCAGTAATCAAAGACAAAAATTATCAGAGGTACATTTTTGTTTTCCAAACAATGAAAATAACAACGCTCATCCTACTCCGATTTCAGGCACTTGCAGTGAAACTTCAAACCTGGAGATTTGCCACACAAATCAAAAGTAATATGGGTAGCAGCAAACTCCAAAGTGCTGGCTGGATTACAGTTAATGTGGGTACACCCCCCAGACTTCAATTCATCATATAAATTTAAACCAGGCATTTAAATAATAAAGACCAATAAGGCAAGGCAAAAACTTCAAAAAACATATCCCATCACAGCATGACAATGCATCAAAGTTTTTTTTTTTTTTTTTTTTTTTTCCTTCTTTTTTATTCAGATAAAGAAATCAGGGAAAATAACAATGAAATGCCTTTGTGGCACAAATACATTCTGAAAACATTTACAAACAAAACTCATATTCAGTTTCCAAACTTAGGTTGAAGTAATATTTTGTAAAAAGGAATCAAACATTATTGAAAAGAATTTGGCATTGCATTTTGCATTCAATTACTTGCTATAAGTAAGAAAATTTTCTTTTATCAAATCTGTTCAAATGGAAGTCTTTACTGAGCATGCTTTGAGGGGAAGTTACGCAGAGATATTTTTCATTCATTTATTACTTTTGCATGTCTCTGTCCTCAGTATAACTGTGCCTTTTAGATTGCTCTTCGGACAGAAGAGTGAGAATATTTAGTCAAACTGATAATTAGAGAAAATATGTGAAAAGTTCTTCTGAAAATTCTAACTGGCAGATTCTAAAGGGTCGATTTATATACTATGCAAATCTGAAGTTCAGACCTGAACATTAAAGATTTGTCTATCATCTTTTGTTTTTGAGATGATAAAGAGTGTTAAAATCAAATTCTGAAGTCAGCAATGAGATTTTTTTCACCTGACTTTAGGTCTTTGTGGTGTCCTTGTGGTGTCCTAGGTATGTACTTCGTAGTTAAGCATGCTTCACTGCCAGTGCTGAGAAACATGTATTTCTAGCCTACCATTCACCTGATCTGACTTCTGTTTTAATGTGAGAAGAATTGCAGCCTAGAAGCTCACATGTATCTCCCATGTACATGATGGACACCTGGATTTGGTCAAAAGAATTCTCTTCTAGGTGATGCAGCTCCTCCTGGCTTCAGTTTGTGAAGTGTCCTTGGTGGTTTTGAATATGAACTGGATAATGATAAAACAGGGGGGAAAAAAGGAAAAAAAAAAAAAAAAAAAAAACCTGTTAACTTCCAAACTTCACAGTTTTGAAGCCACAGTCTTCACCCTAAGGACACACTCCTCACAGCACTCATCAGTATTCCTCCAGCAGCTCAGTCACTGGAATTGTGCCGAAGACATGCTGGAAGAAAACAAGAGAAGTAATGTAGTATGGTTTCAGTCCTCAGGGTTCACTCTAGAAAGCACAAGAGACATCATAAAAGACTGTAGTACTCCAGGTTCAAAATTCTTCCTGAACTCTGTTCAATTCAAAATGTACTTGTTGCCGCAATGATAAGTTATGGGACGCTGTGGTTGCTGTGCCAAGGCTGTATGACTCCATTATGCCTCGCATCACTTTGGGTGCCAGTTTGAATCTTTATAGTGATATTGATCAGAAGGAGCTAGTGCAAGGCCACATGCACCATCCTGGAAACCTAAAGGGAACATTTCAAAGTTGCCTAGTTTTTTGATCTGGTTGCCTTTTTGTTTTTATTGCATGTACATGGAGTACATGCATAGCACGAAGATTAAAAAAGAAAAAAAGCCATGTACCACCTATTGCTAGTTAGGAAAGTGTACATCAGCAGTTTTTATGACTAAATGATTTTGATTAGAATTTTCTCCATTATTTTTAGATTGAATGATCAAAATAATCTTGGGCAGAAGGAACTTTCAGCTCATTTAATAATGACCAAGCCCAAAAAAGAAGGAGAAAAGAAAGCCATGAGATTTTTCCAGATTTAATCATTTAGAGTAGTCTTGTTGAGCTCTCTCGTTCAAAATACTCAGTACTATTACAATACATCTTGCAATTGAAATAGCAATGCAGTTTATGTGGCAGTTTGATGAATCTTAGAACTGCAGCAAGTGCTGAAAGTGGCAGCTTTCCTCTCTATTATCATAGGGCCGCACCTTTGCTGTGCGTGAAATCCAGCTCTAGCGCTCCATCCTGCTGAGGCAGGGCTGCATTCACATCCCCGGGGGTGACTCAGGTTGTGGTTTCCCAATGGTTTTGAGATCTAAGATCAAGCTCCGAGTGAAAGAGGTGGTTCCCTTAACCCTTCCTCTGACTACAGATTCCACCACCACTCCTTTTTCTGGCATTAACATTTTTACAAACAGAATTGACCAGAATAAAAGGTGTGAGTGTTTGGGTGGTTGAGGTGTGGTGTTGGTTGTTGAATCAATTCCCTGGTCTAGCTTACAAAGCAGCCACTTGATCTCAAGTGTTGTCACAAGGGAAGAGGTGGGAATAGATAGCTGCGGTGGGAAGGATGGAGGGATCTTCTTCTTTAGCATCGTTTCATACTTAAGTTAAAGTGTTCATGACAGCACAGCCTAATTTAATTCATATTTTCAAAGTCCTCAGTGCTTCCAAGATAGAGGAACAACTATCACACTCTCTCCCCTCCATCTGGGAGCAACCTCAAAACACTGTCTTCACAGCAGCGCAAGGACCCTCCAAAGCATATTTGCCTGTCAGTTGGAGAGTTGCCTTCAATTAGAGGTGTGAGGAGATTTGTGCTCTAGGTTACAGGTAGGTTTTATAGTGAGACTGGGTTGGGTAACAGATCTATTTGTATCCTGTGCCTCTTCTTGCATGATATGCTCTTTGGGCAAGGGACATAACAGTGGAGTTAGCTGTGCATATTTTATGACCTCTCTCTAGGAGGTATATACAGAATGAAAGTAAAAACAAAGCGGCTGTTATGAGTAAATGTAAGGTCTGCAGGCTCCAGTTACAAAAAAAAAGATGAGAAACAATAAAAGAATATCAAAAATGAAAAGGAAAAGGAAGTGGAGAAAAGCATATACATAATTTTAATATGCCAACATAGTAAAAATGAGGTAATGGAACATGGAAAAGAAATTGTCTTGCTACCTCAAATGAAAACATATTGTTTCTAAACCCATGAAAGACTGTGTCTTAATGTAATTTAGTTCAGTGCTAAGTTTTCTAAATTACTACAAGAGGAGCTTTTGTATGTATTTGGCTACTGGAAAAGCTAAAAACCTCACTTCTAGCAAGTGTTTTAGTGAGAGTGGAGAAACAGCTGATGCTTTTGTCAAATGTAAGTCTGAAAATGGTATCTAGCTTACTGATTATTGTTTCCACAGAGAAAGATTTTTTTTTTTTTTTTTTCCCCAGGAAGGTCCTGTTTACCTCCCTCTGCTCTCTTTCTCCTCTCCACCTGCAAGATGCTCCTCCACTGCTCTGTTACTGTGGGCCTATGCAATTCATTTACCCAAATGCCAAATTGCATGCATTCAGCCACTCTATCAGTAAAACTATGTTATGGAAAGGTGAGTTTAGAAAAGAGCTTTTTTTTTTAAGTCACATAAAACTGATTAGCAGTTGTGGTTAGAAGACAAAATTCACAATAACACCTAAAATACATTTTGGATCTGACACTTGAAAGTACGCTTTCCTGTTTGCCGCTTATAGATGTACTATCTTGGTAGAATGGACAGTCTGACTTGCTTAACTGATCCTGCAGTGTCACTTATTCTGTATTTTACTAAATGTCCCAATACTGGCAGCCATCCTGTCTGAAATTTTGCTGAAGAACATAGAACTGTGCATAAAGATGAGAAAAAGACATTTTCAGCAATGGATTTTGACATGCAGAGGTCTAAATCCTATCTTGAAACACAGACAAAAATACAAGAAGGAATTCAGATGACTAAACATGGCAACTTCTCTGTCTGGTGTCTGGTGTCAATTTGAATGCCTTAGGCTATATCTCTCTGCACGAGGAGGCAGTGGAAACCAAAAGGAGTGCTCTGTTGTTAAGAGTAGTAATGCTTGGACTACAACGCGGGACCTGACGTTCACATCACAGACATCCCTTTTTTTCACTTTGAACTAATTCTGGTCTGGTCCTGTAGAATGAATGCCCTTTCAGGGGGCTCCTGGAGCGCATCTGCCAGTTTGGTTTCATCCCCAGATAGTCCCATTCACACGCTCTGGTTTTGCTCTGTGGTGAAAAGCAAAGCACAGTGACAGAGACCACTATGACATTTGCTTCAGATCCAAACTATAACACTGATATAGACATCCTCAGGGAATCTGAGACATTTAGGCAGGCAGATATGTCAGAGACCCATGCCTTTCTGGAGTAGGAGCTGGAGGGCAGGCAAGACCCCCTATCATGATTAAATAGCAGTAGATACTTTTCACTCCCTAAAAGCAAAGGCAACTAGATGAATATATCTGATAGCAAAATTAAAGGAAATCTGAACCCTTTGAGTATGCTGCCCAAACCAAACAATCCTCTTAATCTTGCTGTCTGTGAAAGCAGAACTCTGACAGTACATGAGATATATATATATATACATATTTACACAGAATCCTTTTCTTTTATCTTCTCTGTTTGTATAGGCCTATGAACCTCTGAGAATTATCTGTATTTATCTGCCCATGTCCTCCCATTTGGTTTTGTATCTCTTCAGTTCTATCTTTTCTTTATTTCCAGAAGTCCACATGGCAGCTTTCCAATTGTATTTATCCACTCCAACTAATTGAGTCACATAAATGCAAGTAATTTGAAGCATTATTGTGAGAGATTTCTGTTTGCCTCTTTAATTAAGCAGTTGTTCACAGGTGCATACAGTTACAACAAAATTAATTGATAGCTTTATACTGCAGTTCTTGAGTCTGCTGCTTTTTGGTGTTTGCAAACAGTGCCATTAGATACAGTATATCCTATCTTGTTCATGGGGAATATTTCTCATTTTCCTCAAAAAAAGGTTAGGACAGATTGACCTATAGCAGTAAATTTAATTTTGCTAAGAAGAAAACAGAGCAAATGTTTATTTAAGGAATAATTTATTACCAATGGGAAGAAACGCAACCCCACTTTATTTTTCTGCATCCATAGCAAGTATTTTGCATGTCAAAAATCATTGCTGGTGGAAGCTAATAGCTTCTTGTGGAAATTGTGGGCACTTCATTTATTACTGTTAGGGACTACATAACCTTAACCATACAGGATTTTTTCAGGATTATTAATAAAATTTCTTATGAATGACATTATTGTTGTTGTTAAACTAAAGCATTTAAAAAGTGTGTGCAAATACATTGTAGCAACAATTTAGGAAAACTTTAGAAGTGTAAGATTTTGGCTACCTAACTGGAGGCTACTGGTAGCAAAAACAAAATGATAGACATAATCCAGAGGGCAATTCAACCCATCTAGATTATGCTGATCTGAGCCTGTCAGGATTATTATTCCAACTGCCACTTGGAAGTGCCTGTTTCTTTCTATTTTCATACATGTTAGGTATCCATGGTTAACTGAAATTAATTTAGGCTACCGGCATGTTTTTATGATATATCCCTTTTCCTGAAATATCTTTATTTTCTCCTCTCTTCATTTAAGACCAAAGGAAGTTTTTAAATTGCTAGGCAATTACCCTTGCCTAGTAAGAATAAATAAGTTAATTGGTTTTCCCGGTTGTTTAAACTCTTAATGAAACATTCTTCTTTTGTCTCCCTTTCAACATCTAATAAGAGTAAGTAATAAATTAATAAATGAATTAATAAATAATAATTCATCATTTTTATGAGACAGGAGTAATAAAAAGGTATATGTTTTCTACTACACTTTTACAGCCCCAAGCTTCTGCCACATGCTTTTTCTTTAACCTTAGGAAATCTATAGCAATAAAATAAGCACCACCCTAAAATTGTATAGTATTAGTATAGTATATTTTCTGTAGAGCAAAATCTATCTAGTAGAGTCCAGTGCAAACTTATGATATCTAGAAACAGGGAAGAAAAGTCACGCTTAAATGAAAACAAATTGTGTTCTGTTACTGAAGAAAAAAAAGAGATTTAGGGATTAAAGAGGATATTCAACTGATCCTCGCCTTTCGGTGTGATGGTTTATCGGAGAGCTAATCCAGAGGGCTCTTGTACAAGAGCCTGTAGTGTAGCCTTGTTGGAGCAGCTCAAGTGGTTGTTGTACCTGGGCCAGAAGACAATAAGTCACTGCCAAAATGAGCTTATTTTCCTCTACCTTGCAACAACACAGGGTGGTTGGCACGACAAGGAACCACACTTTGGGGAGGTGAGGGACAGCGGGTGCTATGTGCAACCATACAAGCATCCGCACTGTCCTTCCATGCTTCAGCTGGAGGATGCAGGGAAGGAAGTGCCAATCCTCTCACATTTGGGGCACACTGTGTCCGGTTTTCCTGCCGCACTTTATAGCAGAATTAATGATGTGGGAGAAGATCTGAAGGGAGCTACAAAAATGATAAGTTAAACAGTGGTAAACTTAAAGACCTCAAGCTATTTTATTTCTCTAGAAGATTAATACTAAGCACGATCATAATGGGCAAGTACTTCATACGGTGAGAAGACTTTAGTGCATATAGAGGATTTTTATAGCAAGAAAAGGAAAAGAAAAAAAGATCCAATAGTTGGAACCTGAAAGTGGACAAATGCATTTTTTTAAAAAATACCTTTTCAAGAGCACTGGGAGAACTTACTATGTTTTTTTCCCATAATCCCTTTAATTCTCTGTGTTAGTTTTGGTTACCTTTCTAAAATCTGTTTTCCAGCTCGCCCCAGAATTACAAAAGTAATCCTTGGCTGTTGGAAAGTTTATGTTTGCAGCATCTGGATATAGTTACAGAAGTCCAGGCCTGAATGGTAAGGCTGGCTCCACACAAATCAGAAGACAGCAAGATACTCCTTTCCTTACAGACTAGTTCAAATACATTGGGATATATTTGAATCAATGCTCATGTTCTTCTTATGGAGGAAGAAGGACAGCTGCACTTCCGCACCTATGCAGAAGTTTGTATGTACATTAAATTCTGCCTGTTGTGGTCTTATATAGAAGAATAACATCCAGCAGTTACTGCCGTTGGTTTTGTCTGTCTTGACCTTCCACACAGCAATCATCATGGCAATATCTATGAACTTCTAGCAGAGATGGACAATAAAATTGAAGATGTCATCTTTACTCAAAAAAAACAAACAAAAAAAAATCTGATTTTTTACCATGATAGTCCACTGGTGAAATGCTGGTGAAATGGAAAAAGATGACTATTTTCCTTTATGTTATTAAATTTAGATTTGTTCTCTTGGTGGGCAAAAATAATTTTCTGCCAGCACAATACATAGTTTTCTTCAGAATCTTTAGAAAGATTGTCTAAATCCAGCATAAATTGCAAAGATTTTTAAATCAGCGTGTGCCAAATGATCATCTGATTTATAAAGCTTCTTGTTTTTGCTGGTGAGGGGAAAACTGTAGTTCTGGAAAGAAACACTGAAAAATTACACACGGAGTTCTATATTTACTTTATCTCTGTGAATTTGTATCAGCTTTACCGCAATTAGGCACAAAAATATCTTTCTTTTTAAACTGCAAGTGGTGAAAATCTTGCACTGGGATCTGAAAGTCGCTGCCAACAGTAAAGTTTTCTCAGGCCAAATTACTACAACTGAGTAGACACCTTGTCTCCAGTGGGGTTCTGAAGGTGCAAATAAGGGTAGCACTTGGCATTCCAGTGGGAAATTTGCAGAGAGAATAGCTTGGTTGATGACATACAAGCTTGATTGCAATCCAACTTACTCCCCCAGAGCTCTTGGGCCTGTTAGGCAGAAGAGAGTTATGAATCAAAGGCAAAACGCACAATTGTTTCTGAAGCAGATGGATATGACTCACAGGGAACCTCGCTGGCTTGAGGAGGAAGCTGCCTTTCTCTTGAGTCACCTTAAACATGTGTTGGACATGGTCTAGCATTTGTAATCTAGCAAAGTAAAAATTTAAGTATTTACATCCAGGTACAACAACACGTTTGAAAATGTACGGAGTCATTTAGGCCCAGTGTAGGATATTGCTGGCAGGCTAGTGATTACTTCCCAGCCTGCTTAGGGCACCTGTGCTGCTTTTGGATCAGGATTCACGGGGCCACCTAGCCCAGGCTGTAGCTGGCTGAGCACGCCAGCTGAATCTCAGTTTAGGTGCCCATCTCCGTGGGTGCATAAATCACCCTCATGACCAAGCCCGTCCTTGCCCTGGGGTCCTTCAAGGCCTGTCTTTGGGACCATCCTGTCCTTCTCAAGAATTTACAAACCATGTGCCATTTGTCACTACTCCTGTTGCCACTGTTACTTCCAACTGATCTTATTCCTTATTCTGAAAGAGAAATAATTGCACTGTCATCTCAGGGGCTGTGAAATGGGAAAAATGTATTATAGTTGTTGGAGTTTAATGGCAACAACTGTAGGCACAGAGTAAATAACTGGCATTTGTTTTCAAATGGAGCTGGAATGGAAAGCCAAACAAATAGCTGTCCCGTTTAAACCTGAGTGTTACAGTCAGTCTTGGCCATGCAAAACAGGCTCATCATCCATAGAACGAGGTATGGCAAGAAAGAAATTATGGTCAGCTTCCCTAGGGAGGTACAGAATCAAGTGCAGGGGTGAAAAGATTTATTTTTAATCAAGTGGATAATCCTCTTCACTGTGCAATGGGAATTACCTCAGGTATAAACATTAACCATTGTAACTGTTAAATATGAGGGGATATTAGATTAATTATTGTGTAGATGTGAAATAAAATGCTTCAGCTTCTGCAGTATGCGGAAAGGACAATGAGTAGAGAGTCCAAATTGGGTATTTAGTTCAATACACAGAAAGACACTTTGATTTAGTGATTACGTGATTTAGTGATGATAGTTACAAATTCAACATGTACAGCAGTGAATCAAGCTGCATAATGCTTAATTGTTCCATTTAACAATATTTAATGCAGTGATTGGAAATTCCGCTGAAGGTTAAGGGACCTAAGCTAAAAACTCATATGGATTTTTATTAGGGTGTGACTATCAAACTATTTTGGACATATTTTTCATCTAGCATCCATCAATACAAACACACTTTGTTTTTATTAGTGATAATTACAAAACTACTGTAAAATATTCTTATTTCAATATATTTAATAACTTTTTCTATGAAAGTCATGGATTAGAGGTAATTTCTGTGAGTTTATTTTATGAAAAATCATCTAGTAGGTATATGGAGAAGTATGTAACTATGAAATTACTCTGGATTAGATAGAATAAATTTATTTTATTGTTTATTTATTTTTTTCTAACTTTTTAAACTTTTTAAAATTTTTTATTTTACTTCTATACTTAAGGATTCATTGATTTCATTAAAAATACTGTCAGTGACTCAAGATACTTTGAGCTGACATTTTGGTAAGTTTTAATAGCTTTTAAAAGAACTTATTATTCTATTAACAAAATAGTTTCATAAACATCTTTGAAACTAAACATAGAAATCCTGTGATTTTTTTGGGTTGTCTTCAGTGAAGATTTATCATCTAGTCATTTCACTAGATTTAAAATACAAGCACTTCAAAGGGGCAAACGCTTTTGAAAACACACTTGTATTAACATTGCAACTGCTCCACAGTACATATTGCAGTGATGTTTCCACGTATCAAGGTAAAAAGATAATATATAAGATTATGAATAATAAGATTATGAATAAGATAAGATTATGAATAATATTTTGGTGAACTTGCTTACAGTATTCTGACACAAAATCCCATTTTCACAGCATGGGTATATCAGCTAGTTTCCACGGGAATCCTGCAAAACGAAATGAGATCACGACAATGTATTTTTAACACATTTTAGGAGTACATAAATATTATTTTGTGTCTATAGATAGTTTTATATTGAGGTTAATATTGTTGAAACATCTACATCTGCTTTTCTTCTCACTGTGATGTTTATCACCTAATAAAAATGCTAAAGTTACCAAGGAAAGATGCTTAATTTGTTCTTGCTGCTCAGTTGCATGTTGCATCCTATTTTGTAGTAAATGGCACGATGTCCCAAGTGGGCTGCCATACTGTCAGATACATTATTTATACATAACATTACTGATTAATCAATGAACAAAAAAGCAGAGCCTTCCCCCCCACTCTCCCCCTTTCTGCAACATCCTTAAAGCTACATTGGAGAAAAAGAGTTTTTTAATGTATTGTATAGTTATTCACTTTTGAAAATAGCTTTAGGAATTTCCTGGCACAGTTTTCGCCATACATCTGACTAAATTGAATGTGATTGTAAAACAAATGCAATAATGATTTGTACACTGCAGAGAAGTAATTCAGTTAACTAAGCTATTCTTACATTCCAGTTAAAAGTGAGCAAGAGTGAGTATTTCAGCAAATACTTCTAACAGAAAACTTATTTTGTTCTTCAGTCTGACATATGAAAACTGAATAGCTCATCATGATTTTTCATATATGCTGAGAAGAAAGCCAGAATTTAAAAAGTCTTTTGATTTACAAGCAATTTTAAAAATTCTTTCTGCACCACATGGAAGATGAAATTTGCTAGTGGGGGAGGAACTGATATATTAAAATATGTGTATGTAAGCAAGAGAAATGCAGCTGAGCTATGTGGCAGAACTACAAGGAATTTTTGTTTGTACTACACCCTATTCTGTTGTATTTTGTTCATAGACATTTCAGATCAATACAAAAGAGTCAGCTCTGTTCCAGTGATTGAATATGAATACATTATGTGAATACAAAAATAGTGATAATCTATGTTGATACAATAGTTCATTTTGCATTAGTGTCCTAGATGGGACAATGTTAAGAAGCAATTTAAATGAAATTCATTTAAATGTCAGCTCTCATGCTTGCGATTTTTCTATAATTGGTTATTTAATTAAAATAATTCTCATAGTCATTAATTTAGACTAAAACTTGCTGTGCACTGACATGTTTTAATTACATGGTATTAACAAAATTGATATGCTTTAAAAAAGCATGGTTAAATTTTAAACAAGAATAAATTAGAAATCTCATAGATCATCCTACTTAGAGTATTAATGAGAAAAAATCAGTCATTTAAAATGTTTATTATAAACAAAGTCCCAACATCATTGTACGTGCATCATATTTGGTTCTTGTTTCAGTGTGAAGAGACTTTTATGTTAACACAGCACCTCCATTTTCGAATTCCTTTAACCAACACACAATAAATAAGGTAATGAACGAAATTAAATATTAATAGAAATCCACATAAACCACAGAAGACAGGCATAGAACTGACGTTTGAATTATACTATACCTTTGATATCATTAGGACAACATATTAATGAAGTTTTAAAGGGTTGAATCTTTATCTACTGTTCAGGAAGACAAAAAGGATTATATGTGCTTCCTTGTAAGATGTAGATAAGGAATAATAATAATAATAATAATAAAAATCAGGATAAACAGGAACAGGATAAAAGAACTAAAGTCTTAGGCACTCTTCAGCAATCCGCTAGCAAGGATCCACGCGCCCCTAGGAAGTACCCTGAAGTCAGTGGAACTACTTCCATAAATAAAGTCAGTCATTTGTTTTCAGGACTGGGCTTATAGTCAAGAATGTGAGAATCGGAATTTTATTTCATTGTCTATTAATTAGACGAGCTCTATATTACTTTGACCTTTTTAATATTCTATAATTTAATTGGATGATCAGTCTACCTCAGCCTATGATTGCCAATCATTCTGCATAATATACTTCTACTCTTTTTTACTCCATTGTGTGCAGGATCAGACTCTTATTAACGTGAAATAATGATTTTATTGTGAGTGGCAAGGGCCAACAAGTAAATATAGAGACATCTGGAACTTTGATGATTCCATAGCAAGATAACTTCATAACTCTATTTTTTTTCTGATGTTCGTGTTAAGAAGGAAGGATCTATAGCTCCCCCAAGCTCTACCCCTTTGATGCTCAAATCCAGCACTGCCCAGTCCAGAGTTTAAACTGCTGCTCAATACTGAGGCCACATCTGTTCTCACATTACTCATAAAACTGACCTACAAGAAACTGCAGATGAAAAATGCTTCAGGGAGGCAGCCCCAGCATGTAGACTGGACTTGCAGTTTAGAGACCGAATTCATCTAAACATAAATGTAATCTGAGCTAATGATTGTAGGTTCTTTATAGTCAGTGGAGAGCCATGGACCAGAACTCATCTCATTGCAATGGAGATACTATATTTGTTTAGACACGAATCGTGCCTGAAAAGCAGCTATTGCTCTCAACATACTGTAAAAAAAAAAAAAAAAAAAAAAAAAAGCTAGAGCTAAGTCAGATATTTAAGGTTCAGATAGCTGAATTCTACATTCCTGTTCATCTGGATTGATTTGTGTCCTTTATCTTTTTTTCTTTGACTCTGACTCATGCCTTGTTTTATTTATTTATTTATTTTTTACATAAGTAATCTGCAGCAGTAGCTATCTTTAAAATACATATCCTCCTTAAACCTCTCTGATGTAGGGAATGCCTGTTAATTCTATGAGACATCAGAATAACTAAATAGATAGCAAAGGGAGTGTGTTGCGGAGCCTGGAACAAAGCCTAGTTCCAGTTAACCTCCATTTAAGCTCCCAGTCCTCGCTGAGTAATCTCTACTTCATTTTTTCTCTCCAGTTTGACTTCCTTTCTGCTTTCTTGTTGTATTGACACCACTTTCCATGCAGGAGGAGCACAGCTGTTGCATGATGTGAATTGAGGGCGTTCTGAGTTCTCATTTGGAGTACCCTGTCCTACAGCTGCTACTCTTCTCTGCGAGGTTCTCTGTAGGACGTGTCTCCATTACAAAATTAAGGTGTGATTGTAGCTTGTGTCAACTAAAAGTGCTTAGCACGATTAACATTATTAGAAAAGATGGAAAACTAATTTATGGTGTGCCAGGAATCTAAATGTTAGTATGTATCAAGATGATCTTTAGTAAGTTGTGTTCTAGCTTCCGACATGGAAATGCTACCTTGCCTTCACTGCTGTTGTTCTCTGCAGGAAGCAGATTAGCTAGAATGATTATGCTACTACCTCTTACAACCAAATTTTCATTTTGCACTGTCAACATACCTTACAAACTGTAAGTAATCCATACTTACGTTGGAGAAAATTTGAAAGGAGAGAACATTAACTAGAATAGGTTCAGTAAAATATTATCCTTCTTCTCTAGTAATGAAGTTCATGGGTTATAGGATCTAAATGTGTATTTATTAACTCATTTCCACATTAAATGAAGCTTGTGGCAGAAGATTTTACTGATGCTGGATGTAGACCTCATTTACCTCCACACTTCTTTCCAGGACTGTTGCAATATAAAGGTATCTTGGAGTGTGTGTAAATGTAATTTATTGATGGCCTCCCTGGAAAGTTTCCATCAGAGAAATCTGCAAGACTGACAATAGCACACTTTCAGTTTAACATCTATATGCAACTTTAGCAGAACAGTTGTGCAATTCAAGCTTAGTCAGTACTCCTCTGTCAGTCCTCATACTTATGTTACTGCTTGCTACATTTTTTTTTTTCAATTGAGAATATTGAGAAGTCACCTTCAAGAGTACAGAATAGTTACTTGCCATAGGAACTGTAGTACTTTAAATAAAGTATCTCTTTCTGGGCCCCTCAAGGATTTACCTTTTCTTCATCATTCCATTCTCATTAGATTTTTGGACTGATCAGAAGGAATCACATCAGCCAGTACCCCCAGTCCAGCAAGGAATATTTTTCAAAAGCTTCTTGGAGCTCACTGTTACTAGTACTTGGTCTTTAGCTTGCAAGCCAAATGTGTAAGGTGAAGCTCTAACAATCTGGGTGGAAGCTGAAAAGAAAAATAAAAACAAAACAAAAAAAAAGGAAAAAAAAAAGAGAGAAGAAAGGAAGCAATCTCTTGTGGGATATAATATTAAAAGTTGAAAATTTTGTCCTGAGGTAACAAATACCCTACCTTCACAGTGCTCCCCCCACCACTCTCAAAACACCTGAACTTTGCAGCTTCACAGTTATGAACCAGACCTACAAGTGGACTTAATAATTTTTTACAAATTATGACACAAAAATTCGATTTGCTGAAATTTATCACCAAAATAAATAATGAGGCATACCAATGAATAACCACTAAAAAGTTTCAAGGAATAAATGTGCTGAAGTTATCACCATTTTTTTTCTATTTTTATTTTATTTTTTTTTTAAGAAGACAGTGGACAGGATTTCACTCTAAACTGTAGGCATCTAAACAGAGGGTAGGTCTCTAATCTTGCATGACAGTCTATGGAAACATAGCCAATGCAGTCAAGCAAAGCTAGAGTGCTCTCCGGCCCTCCTTAATGTGAATACCTACATTTTGGCAGCTGAACAGCTCTCTAAACTCTACTCCTTTTATTGAATCTTCAGTGGTTGCAATTAGAGTCCAGAAAATAAGGCTGTAATTCTGTTGCCTTGACGTAGGTATCTAATATCATTCAAAATGTCCTAAGGTATCAACCTGGTCATTGCGGTAGACACGAATTCCTATTGGTCTTATGTAGTAATTGCCAGGCTCATATGGATATTTCACTTATCCTAGGGAATCTCGGATGGTACTATATGCCTATGTTTAGGTTACTGAGTCCCATCAATGCATCACACGTGGAGACTCATATATATATAAACCCAAATTCAGCTGTCTGCAGCTGGAACTGGATCCTGGCACAGAAATATATGTTTTTATTTTATTTAAGCCCAGATGAAGTTATGACACAGCGTGTAAAAGGAATTTAGTAAGCTTATAACAGTGTTATAATTAACCCCCCCAAAACTCCTGTAACTAGCTTAAGACTAGAAAACTTTTTTTTAATTGTTTTTTTTTTTCTCTCTCTTTGTATCTTACCATAACATCTCTATCAATATTCCAGTACTGAATAAGACCCATCATTTTCCAGACTTTAACCTATGAAGATGCTAAACACACTCGTGTATTTTAGGAAATGCATAAATGTAAAGATAAGATATGTGATATCACACGTCCTATAATTCCAATGCAATTTGTTGATGAGTTGCCAACAAATCTGTTCCAATTTCAGGATCAGAATTGATGTTTTCTCTTGGAAGCTGGTCACCATTATACAAATGTGTTATCCCCACTTGAAGTTTCATGCTGAAAAGAATTTAGAAATAGCCCTGGGAACATTTAGTATTTCCTTGAAAAAGCTGTGGATTGTCATTAACTGACAAACAGTCCGCTGCCAAGTTCTTGCAAGAATTGTATTTGTTGTCTGGTGCCAAACAGCCTCTTTAAATGCTAATGAACAAAGTATGGCATGCATTCTGTTCTTGATGGATTATGCCTATACCTTCTGTGGTCAACAGAAGGGGAATTCCCGGCCCATATGATTTCCATTCTGGCATGCTCCTCTCTTCTCTGCTTACAAGGCAGTAAGCACTCAAATAGATTAGTCAATCTTATTTTTAAATTAAGTATAGCCTCCGCACCCTAACTCACATGCATAAAATCTGAAGGAACGATGCCAGGCTGCCTACGCACTGTATGTGTTTTGTTTTCTTTAGAGGATTAAGCTCCTGACTTCAATATCAGTGATGCTCGCTGTATACTGATATCTCTTTTAAATTCAAACATGAATGTTTCATAAACAGCTGATTTACATGTTTGTCTTTACGTCTTTGGAGACACATTTAAGGAGTTACATTTTTAAACTGTCTGCTTTTGTGGTTTTCATAATTTCCTGCTACTGAAAGAACTAGTTTGGTGCAGAAATACATTAAAGAATGTACATGTACTACTATGTACATGTAGTTTTATAGCCAGTAAGAGGTCCAGATCTGTATATATCAATACCTTAGATTACACCTTCACACCCAGCTTTCTAAGAAGCACAAATTATGTTGCAAATTGGCAAGCTCTGGAGTTACACATTCACAAAACTTTCGTCTTATGTGATATTTTCGTTATCATCACTTAACTTCTGCTAGTTGAAAGATCTTTTCCTATTTGTTTAGGATCTGCAGAAAAGGAAGGAAAAGTTCTCTGACAGCAGCAAGCTACAGGGACATAGAATCTGTCTTTAGTTAAGCTGCACAGCTGTAAGATATAAAAAGTGCTATCAATAGAGATATATGAAAGATAGAAAAAACTGCAGCAATATTTTATCAAACTACAGGGAGGGATTTTCTAGTTTTAGGTATTCTGCATTTCTCTGAATTTCTCTGAACATTAGCTTTGAACCTGGGCCTATAACCGAATCCCATATCCTCAGTGAGTCGCCTGAACTACTCAATACACATCCCTCTTTCTGATCTTAATGGAAGATTACGGACACCTCTACTAACAAAAGAGAAATACAAATCTCATTAGCTGACTCAGGGATGTGGAATATCCAAGAGAATGATACTTTGGAAAAACATTGTCCTCTCCCCACCTGTGCAAGTTGCAGGATGGTTGTTTATGTTGGCTCATCTCTAGGGATGGGGCTTCTGAAGGAAGTAAGCAGATTTCCAAGTGTAAGCCATTTCTAAGTGCAAGAGGTTTTGTCAAAACTTGTCCTTTATGGAGGAGAAAAATCCTCAGCTTCTTCTGAGAGGATAAAATTCCTGGCTGGGTGAGGAGGAGTAAAAAATATCCTGTGCCTCTGATTTGCTGGAAGTGTAGGACATGCTCCTCTAAACATCCTGGATAAATCAAGATATCTTGTCATCTTCCATTCAACAATAGAAGAAGAAAAGGATAATCATGCTTATAGGTCCTAATATTACAGAAAACAAGTTTATTTAATAGCGTTCTCTCATCTGAAATGAGCAATTTCTTCTAGCCTTCTAGCTATTTATAGTAAGACCTTTATCAGCTCAAACTAATTAATAAATGAGATCAATTTCAAGATTTTTTTTCTTGTCCAAAACCACTTAATCATTCATTTTAGGAACATTTTAAAGGCCATGTCTAAAATAGATTTGCACCCATGTCCCTAAAGTGAATTTTTTACTCTTTGGCAGCATGCAATAGGTATAGTATAATGACCTTTTCTCTGTTTGGAACAGGGATTAGAATAATATATTTGACCCTTTTTACTCACCTGGGAGTGATGCTAGTCTCCATGTTCAATAAAGTAAAATATGTCTCAAGTGTCCCAAGGTTAAGGCCATGACTTTAAACTATTTAACACAAGCTATCAGGCTGATTCACCTCTCAGAATCTACAGAGGGGCTGTTTCTACTTCTTTTTTCTTTTTTTATTACACTGGATTATATATACTTCATCACAACAATTTCTTACCCACAATACAATTAAGGGAAATATTTTGCATTACAAACAAAGCAAGTTAACCTGGTCACATTGTGCATTATAACAAAATTTATGGCTGCATAAATAGCAGTGTAAACTTACAGAAAGACTAGTAATTATAGTGCCATTGATGGTCTTTGTTGCTTTAATTCTGAAGCAGCCAGAATGATTAAACTGAATCTTAATCGACTTCTCCATTAAAAATGCTGGCAGAGAAGCTCCTTTAACCTTTCTCATTGATTGAACACAACAATCACCATTCAATTATAATGCAAAAGGACATTTGTTATAATGTACAAAAGATGCATGAGCCATTTCCTTTTACTCAAGACAATCAATGAGATGACTCCTACCTCAAAGAAGGTGAGGTGAAGCTAGCATACCTGGAAGAGCATTAAAGTCAAAGCTGAACTCAGGTGTCTGCAAACGCTACAGTTTTCAGGGAAGGGAAGATTATTTTGCTGTGACATAAAGCAAGCAATTCCTCCCTTTATGAAGAACAAACATGCTCTTTAAAAATGTATAAGAACACAGAATTAGAAGTAAATATCACTGAATTTAACAGTAGTTTTCTATTTTATAAAACTAAATATAAGATCAAGTTTCAAAGCCCATCATATAAAGAAAAGGTCTAAGTACTTTGCAATTAGAATTAAAATTCAGAGAGTTTTGCTTGTGGGTTTTTTTTTTTTTTTTTCATATCTTTATTTTAAACTTCTGAGGAAGATTTTTTGTTTTAAGTTGTCACAATTCAGAATGAACCTGAAATGGTACATGCCACATCCTGAGTATGCGCAAAGCAACCATTAACAAATGCATCAACACTTCAGAACTTTTTTCAAGTTGACATCTCTACCAGGAACTGTGAATACTCCGTATAAAATGTAGGAAATGCTTCAGAATCACAAAAAGCATCAGATTTACACAAGTGCAATTGCTTTAATTATATTTTTATTTCCTTGGGTAAACTGCAAGAAAAGGAACACAAGGTAGTTGATGCATCACCCGAGTTTGGACAGTCTGATGAAGGTCCAACTTCACCTGCTTTCTAGGGAGATCTATTTTTAAAGCCAGCTTATCCTATTCTGAAAAACACACTGACTCTAGTCCAAAAGAACTACAGGATTACTCTGTACAGAGTTGGTGTGGGAGTTCCCTTGCCACTCCTGCTCTCCATTGCTAGAACTGAAGGACATGGGAGTCTTGGCAGAAGGAAGAAGGTGCAGCTCAGTTTCTAGTTTGTGCCCCTCACAGTCGTGATGCTTGTGGCCACATTAGGTTGCTCCTAGCCAGGTCATCCCCCAAGTAACATGGCAGAGTGAGCTGAGCTCCCAAAGCAAGAACAGCAGGAGCTGGAAACTCTTATGCCACATTTTTTATCTCTCAACCCTAAATTGTTGAGGCTGAGTTTCTATCACCAGAGTTAGAGTAGTGCATGTCTATTCAATTTTTCTCTTTAAGCCTCTTGACCAAGTTGAATTACATTAAAGCAATCTCAGGAAAACCTTTTTTTTTTTTTTTCTTTTTTCTTCAGCTGTCCTTTGTCAGTAAGTCTTTGTGATGAACATTGTTGTCTCAGGATGCCTATGAATACAGCTATCTGTGCACTCCGCTGTCTTCTGTAGTGCTGCTCTGTCTCTGCTAAAAAAAATGAGAGACAGTTCAACTTCAGCTTTCTGAAAGAAGTTAGGGCTGCCATCAGATTTTAAAAGTGTCATAATACAGTACCCATTTTCTGAATCCTTGCATCCATTTCCCTGTAGAAAGCACCATCTGCTGCTGCTATCTGCCTGGGTAGTTATTTCCACTCCTAGCTCTTTCTAATATTATTTCAACTTTTTCTTCCATGTAAAACACATCCTTTTAATGCTGTCAACTCAATTATAATATTCACCAGAATCAAGAATAGCCGAAAGGGTAGATAAGATGAGAAAACTCTCTGATACAAACTAAAATCCTGAAGAGTCACTTGAAAGATTCTGTCAGTCACTTTTCTAATCTAAAATCATTAATAAGTAAATCAAAATAACAATAGGAATCAAAGGAAAGAAAAATAGTAGTATTTTTCTAATACTGTATTTCTGAGGTAATCTTGTCTTTATGTATCTTTTTTCAAACTGTAAACCTTACAAGGCAGAGCCTATCTCCTACTATGTTTTGTAAGTTGATAAACAGCTTTCTGACACCACTGTAATCAATTATTAATAACAACCAGGACACCAGTATTTTCCTACTTTAATTTAACAAATTGCAAATTCTACTTATGAGAAATGAGGTCTTCTATATTTTCTGTGATGTTATGATGACAATAATTGTCTAAAAATCTATGTAAAATATCAGTGTGGTCTGGATAATGCACATAGTAGTAAGCTTTAATTTTGAAATCTTCTGCAATTTCAATGAACTTTCAGTCATTTCAGAATTCAGAATTTCAGTAAAGATTTATTTTAGAGAATATAATCTCAGAGACATTCATTATGTTGGTAGGGATAGAGAATAATCAAAAAATAGCTTGACTCTGGTTCTCTGAGTCAAGAAAAACATGGTGGGAAGTCTTAAATACAGGTTCCCAGACTAACTTATTGATTTACATTGAACTTGTGGGTAAAATGTATCACAGAATCATAGAATGGTTGATGTTGGAAGGGACCTCTAGATATCATCTGTTCCAACCCCCTCCCTGCTCAAGCAGGGACACGTTGCACAGGGGCATCACACAGGGATGGATGAACATCATCAGAAGTGTAGCCCATGATTTTACCACTATTTCCTCAGTCCAGTTCCTTTTCTTTTCCCCCTGTGCTCTCTTTTGCCTTTCAGAAATCCTTCCTATTCATTTGTATGGTAGGTAAACGCAGTGTGTCCCTGCTTGAGCAGAGGGGGTTGGACTAGATGATCTCTAGAGGTCTCTTCCAACCTCAGTGGTTCTGTGGTTCTGCGATTCTGGGAAAAGTGAGATTTGAACTCCATTTCTAGATTGCTGAATATGTAATTCCCTTGGAAAAGTATGCAGTAAGTTCAAATACGGCTCATACCAAGGGGAGTGGAGAACTCTATGTCTTACTCTATGTCTCTTACATGAGAACTCTCATGTCTAAGATGAGCATTAATTTATCATCTACCACTTCCAGGAATAGCATGCATAATCTTTTCCCTTATGTGAGCCTTTCTGTTCCTTTTCTCCCAGTTTCTACCTCTCTCTTACTTAATTTGAACATAATCAAGTAAGGGATTGATTTGGTGTTTGGCACATTTGATAATCCATGGCAAGGACATGCAAGGGGCCATAGTGCTTGCAGCAGAGGAAAGCATGAAAACAGACTGATGAGGAGCCTGGGCTTGAGGGCATGAGCTGGGTTGGGCTTGGAAATAAACCTACTGGTCTGAGGTCTGAGACCAGCTAAAGGCAAGATTTCCTGCCACAGGCAGCAGGCTGCTTGGCCTGTGTTGAAGGACCATGTTGTTCCAATTGAATTATATCTCTGAGAGAAAACTAACTCCAGGAGAAAAGCAAATATATTATTTTAGGAGTAAGCCGACATATCAGCAAGTAGAAAGAATACGAAAATAAATATACTGGCTAAGATTTATGTTGGCCAAAGTTTGTTCACATCCCTGCATGAACCCTGCAGAATTTTAGTTTCCATATTATATCCAGGAAGAGCATCTGTTACTGTGACCAGTCCCACTCAGCTTTACTGACAACTACATGTATGGCTTTATTAATTTTTAAGTGGAGTAAGATGGGGCAGGGAGAACTCGACAGGTGTGTCTCACACAGACACAATTTCTTGACACTCTGAAGGAAAAAAGAAAAGCTAAAGATTTGTATTATCTTAATCTGGACATTAAAAGTCATCTAAAAAGCATAGTGTGCCAGTACCTTTTTAGAAAAAAATTCCAGGTTGAAGGTTGGTAAGCGCAACCTGTCCCAAAATCTAAGAAAGTAAAACTCTCCAAGTAGACTTGAAATATATTATATGCTTCCTATGCCTTCCCTTCCTCCTCATGTTATGTAAGTCTTTTCCTGGGTGAGCAGATTTCTCTTGTTCATAATTAAATAACCATACTGAGGGCAAACTCATTTAAATGTGCTGCCACGAAAAACTAATCGTAATTAGTGAAATTCAAGTGTTCAAGCAATTCAGTGTGGACATACACATTTTTGGATATTAATGTGAATACGTTTGGTTCAAAGTATTGCTCTGTAAATCCTCATAGAACAGACACTCTTTTAAGATATTGAGGGTCTATATACTATCTGCACCAAAAAGAATAAACTTCAAGACAGATGCACTTATGGCATGTTGGCACTTCTGCTTTTATTCCTGGTGGGCTGTAAATATTCATGCAGAAGAGGGAAGAAGAGCCAAGCTACTATGAAACTCACATATGGTTCAACTGCTGAATATATCTTTTGGAATATTTTGTTGTATTATCCATGTCTCTTCTCCCAGCCTAATTTTGGGCCCAACAAAGTAAAAATAAAATGTAATGTAATATTACTACAATAATAAATTATATTACGTATATATTACAATTATAGCATTGTGTATATTATAATATATGATATTATATTACAACAAAATGTGATATAACTATTACATATTTAATGTATATTGCACACCATTAAAATGCACATGAGAGCTTCCAGTTTGGCAGTTAAGTACTGGACTGTTTCTACTAGTAAACTGTTGAAAATGAAACCTGGTGTGGCATGGGTAAGAAATAACAGGTTGCTAGCTGGGTAAAGGAAATAATGTCAAGCGTGAAAAGCACCCCTGTAGGAAGGCTGCACGGAGAAGAAAGCTGGAGGAATGGATGGATATGAGGAGAAACAGGAGAGAAGGTGATGCTGATGCACATTTCAAAGGAGGGATCTATTGCATGGGTAACGAGAGGGAAAACAGTTTGCAGAACTAGTCAAGATAAGGGTGTGAGCCTTCAGTGGGGCAAGGGTTGCTGTGCAGGGCTGGCAACGCAAACCAGTTACAGCTCTGCAACCGTAATCTAGCCAACGAAAGATCATTACAGTATATTCACTAGGAACAGACAAATAAAACATGCATTTCCAGAGCTCCTTAGTGGTTGCTTTGAAGCACTGGAGTGATTCTATCATCTTGACTTTCACATGTAGAATGTGTTTCATAGCTTGAGATAAAATTGAATGAAATTTGGTAAGGTAGAGTGCAAGAAATTAAAATATATTAAATTCAAATACCATCTCCTTTATTATAGCATATGTTTAATCATTATTGAAGAGCTTCAATAGATGTGGATTTGAAGCACCTCCACTGCACTTATTCAAACATACTTTTACATGTAAGTCAAAAGTTATATAATATAACCAACTTGAGATTTTGTGGTTGACTTAGTAGACTTTTAAATACTGCTACAGCTTCTAAACTCCTTTCATAGAAGTTTCTTTTGCCATAATGAGCCAGTTGTTTTCATTAACTACTAATTATTTTTCATAAGCACAGGGGTATGTGTGTCAAAGTCTGTGACATTATGTGGAAAAAATGTCCTGGTGGTAATTGAGAAATATTATACTAGACAAGAATCACATAAGATCACTTGAAGCTATTTGAAAAATTAAATGCAAGCTATGTTGGAATAGCACTCATATCTCATTGCTGGGAAAAAAAAATCAATTAGACGGTTTATAAATAAATTACCAAGTATCTCATAATACATATTCTAAGAAATGATATCCTAGTTTAATCTGTTCACGCATAATGCTGCTGATACAGGCACTGAATTGGTAATGCTCCAAAAGTTAGGTTACATATTTCATTTGAAACACAAAGTTAACTCCTGGGCACTGTTTATGAGCTGTGCTCATGCTACATTCAGGTTCTTTTCAGAACTGTATTGTCATTAGCGTCAAGGAACAGTTACCCTGTGAAAATTTTTTATGCACCAGAAGATAGATAAGGTATCACTCTGGAGTGGTAACGCTGGAACACTGCTAATTTAAGAGGGATGTAAATATTTGCTTAAATCTGAATCTGAAAAAAAAAAGTATATATTCTAACCTAAACCACAACAAAAAGCTACTGTTACATTACATTACTGGTTAAATGTGTCCTAACATGATATATTGTTCATTAAAAGTCATAGAGAAAGGAAGTTTATGGAACTGGATAAACCTTAGTAATTACATGTCGCTTAAACAGTTGTCAGTGTCAAGCTGGTAATGTAGAAGCACCAAATGGAAAAGTTGTTCCACTTCTGTCACATCAAACTACACTTTAAAAGTGCAAAAAGAGAGAAGTCTCAAAAATATAATTTTTCCTCTGTTGTTACACCTTCAAATAAGCAACACAGGAAGTGTCACACATTATACAGTTGGTTTTGCTCATACTTTCTCATACTAAAGAATATGATATTCTCATGGCCCCTCAAAAGCCTCTAGGTCCTGGTGCTCCCCGCTCTGTTTCTAAATGTCTGTAATTTGTGCATGCCCCCGTTTCTGACTGTGTGGGGAAAAACAGAGAGTATAACTTACATCAAGATAAAAGTTTCCCTGGATTTGCACTTTTCTTCAGGGTGTGTGTTTCTTGGAAGTGCACTGATATATATATATATATATATATATAAATATATATATATACACACTTTATATGCACTGATATTTCACTTCTTGAACTGTCCTAGGGATAACACAGATCATTTACAGTGTAACTAGCTTTTCAAGCTGAGCAATAATAGGAAAAAAAAAATAAATAAAGAGACCTTTGATACTGCACGGGCAATACTTAAGCAGGAAAATGCTGACAATCACACTGTACACACAACACAACCACCCGCCCCCAAAACACATGCATGGGAAGACAATCTCTAACAATTGAGCTTTATTCCATACTTGTTTTGTTCTTTGATTCCTTTGGCTATCTTGACTAAAATCTAGCTGGGGAGAACATGCCTCATTTCAAACCACTACTTTAAATCAACACATTGCAGCACATATGCTTGCTATAATGGTCTTAGGGACTTATTTCTCTTAAGGTGTTACAGGATCTGTGAACTGTTTCTGCTAAGTTTCCAGCATTCACTAAGAATGCTGGGAATCCTAAATTTTTAATTTTGACCCCTGTAAATAATGTGATATTTCAGAGAACTGGTAATTCTTTAGAAGTGATAGTTCTCTAAAACAAAATTTAAACAAAGAGAAACAATTTTTCATGAGAAAATGTTATTTTATTTGGGACTCAGAAATTTTGGAAAACATTCTTAAAGGGAATTTGAAGTCAATTTGAAATAGAAGACTAATTCCGATTTTAAAAAACAATTGTGATGGCAGTTTTATTTTGTCCCAACATAAGCCTTTGCAGTCAGAAAAAAATTTACAAAATATATTGGCATAATCTATATTGCATTTTTAATTAGCAAAAATCTTGGTCAAGAATTTTATTTGCCTCTATCTTTGAGACATACTTTATACTCAATCAAATTACAGCATTTAGTTTTTGTAGACATTCAAGTTTGAGGCCTAAAGGGTTTGACTTGTCCTTGTCTTTAAATTGTCAGTTATGTTCCTCCTGCTGCATTTTTAAAGCAAAATGATTTTATACAGAAAGCATACCAAATATTAATCTTATACTATCAATCCAACAAAAGCCAGGAAGAACTAATGCTAAGGTTTTGTGCGCATTTTAATAAAGACCTTTGGCTATTTAATCTTTATGTTAAATTCCAGGCTCTTGTTTCCTGAACTTCAGTTTTGTGAATTCATGTGTACAATTTCCTTCCCTTCATCCCTATTTTTTAAAATATATTTTCCTAGACATATTTTCATTACTGTAGGAGTTCATCAAATCTTCCTGTTCTGTAAATAGAAAATAATCTGCCTGAAGAAATTGATATTAATTGATAAAATTATCCATACTTTTAAACAAATGACTGTTCTCCTAAAGGAAATCTAAAATAGCAACAGGTGACTTTTCAGCGGAGGAAAAAAATAATTTTGGTGAACAATTGAAAATGAATATGAGGATTGGGAATAAATAGCAGATTTTATGCTGTGACACCTACAGAATGAAAAACATACACAGAGTGTGTATAGAACTGGACAAATTCTTGACAGGGTTAGTTGAATCCAGAAATTATTAGATTCAGATACACAGCATTAAATGAAATTATGTGATAACATGGATTAAACACTGCTTAATAGATCTTTTTTAACAGTGAATATGCTGCATTTAATTTTATCAAGATATGAGGACACCACAAAGACAAAAACAAACCAAAAACAACAACAAAAAAAGGAGAACAATTAGAAAAGCACAAAAGAAACAAGGAAGAAAAGGAAGAGTTGGCACTGATTCATGTAGTCATTCTGCATATATTTCCTGTTGTATAACAGGAAAAAAGAAAAAAAGTCAGGATTAATTTTTTTTTCTTGTAATTGTTAACTTTTAAAGCTTCCTATATTTGAATAATCCTAAAAAAACCCAAAAATTTGACAGATCAGATCCTAGAAAAACTCTGTACTTTTTCAAATGTTCACAGAGAGGTGAACAGCAACTCAGCAACTCAGGTTTAGAGCTCTTTTACAGAGCTGCAGCACATTAACTGAGGCAGGATTTCCCTTTGCAGGATTAATATTTTACACAAAATAATGCTAAGGCAGTGGCTTGTAGAGAAGAGATGGCTCCCATACTGGACAGCTGTCCCTCTTTAATACACGAAACTGGACACCAAAAGATTGGGAACACTAAAAAGGTTGAATGTCAACAGAGGCAACAGAATTTGAAAAAAAAATCCTAGAAGTACCATGAACTTGGAAGAAAAGAGCACGTTCTTTGAATAGGCCAAATTATAACAGTGTCTTTCATCCGTCTCTCATCCATCCATCTCTCTTTCATCCATCTCTAACAGATGTGTCATACAATTTTCTAATTTAATAATCCCAACGATCATTTCTTTCATTTGCAGTGATGAAAATGCATATAAATAAACCAATAAAAAAATAAAGACTAATAAAAAAGAAGAGTTCCCAAGCCCCAGAGAACATAGTATGTTAAATCAGCAAGACTCAAAATAAAGGAACATTACTAAAAAAACAGGAAAGAAGTCTTAAATATCTATATTTCTGCATTCATTTATTACAATTAGTTACATACCCCTTCACTGATATAGGAGGCATCTGAATTACATTAGCAGATAGGTGATAGAAGGAGGAGTATTGGAAAACTAATACAAATCTGAAGCTACCTGCAAAAGTTTCAAAAGACGTGTCAGCCAAAACTCCCAAGTAATTCTGAAATTTCTTATTTTAAGTGTGAGGATCTTGGAATTTTGTACTTATTTTTAAATCACATTTTAAACTCATTACTAAACCATTTTATTTTTTGTATTTTCAGAGGCTGATGGAAAAATAATAATACATAGACAAAATATTTGGGGGACTAGCAACATCAGAAAACAGAATATTGGCTAAAGTGAATATCTACTTGTAGATTCATGGAAATAAAAAGAGTTTAGAATAGTTTTTGGAAAATGGCTTTCATTATGAAAAGGAAAATTCAGTGGTAACTTCAAATTCAGCATTCTGTAGGAGTAAAAATGCCAAAAAAAATCCAGTGTGTAACAATCAACTTAAAGGCAGGACCATGCAAAGACTAAATTATCTTTTGAAAAGGAGATTTAAAAGAACATTCAAAAGGGTAAAAATCTGCCAGGTGCTATGACTATTGTTTCAGGGCTGGAGAACAAACATATCATACTCATCAAAAAAATTTTAAGAGGATCCAGAAAGACCGAGTAAAGATTTACTAATAATTTACTCTGATTAAACGTCAAATTAAAAGAAGCTGTTAGAAGTCATAACTTCTAGAAAGAAACCTCAGACAGAAAGAAATCTGTCAAAATTTAGAATTCATGCCCAGATGCATAAATGGAAAATAGGAAAATCTTTGGCAAGGCAAATTTATATCTAAAGCCTTGGGGGCTTGATAAGCCTTGGGGTCTTTTTTTATAGAAGAACAACTGCCTAAGCCAAAATAACTAATGATGAACCCTCTTTTTAAAAGACATCAGAAGTAGAAAGTGTTCAAAATGATGAAGATAGGTTAAATATAGTTTTATTCAAGTTGACAGAGAATAAATTGGAAGGACTATATGAAATCGAAATGTGGAAAACTAAACCAAGAATGTTGTGAATAGAGAACTTTGTTATTTTTCACAATATAGAACTCAGGAGCAATAAAATCAGTATTAGATAGTTTATTTAAAATAAACAAAGCAAAGTACTTTTTATTTTCCTCACAATATACAGCTGTATATTACTGAAGGATGGATGTGGAAAGTATAAATAGAAGGATCTATCAGATATAGAAGTCTTACAGGAGCTGAAAAATACAAAATCTGGATACCAAATGTGCTTCATCACATAGACTGTTCTCCTCTGATGATGGGAAAGCTCAGTGCATGTATATATATATATATATGTATGCATTTGATGTATTTACTACCAGGTACTGTCAGGACCAGGATTTGATAAGACAGGCCAAGTCTCTGTCTGATTTAGGAGGATCACAGGAAGGTTGTACAGAATTTCTTCTTCTTTTTTTTTAATTGTCTTAAGCTTTATGCTTTTTTTTTATGCTTAACTGTCTTCAGCTTTACTGGAGCTGTTAAGTCACTTGATAATTTGCCTAAAGAAAACAGCTGTTTCAGCAGAGCAGGCGGACACTCTAGAGCTCCTAATGCTGGTGACACTTCAGCAATTTTAGCTGCATCTAACTTTAGATGACTGAGAATCATATATAATCTCAAGAACATCATGTATCATAGTCTCATCCATGATTCCCTTTAGAGTCAACGGAGTAATTACACACCTTCCAAGGCAAATTCTAATCCAAAATGGGTTTCCTATGTCAGGTGAACTACACTCTACAAGGGACTATTTCTCTCCAGTTCCTTTCCAAATTCTTCCTTCTTTTCTCATAAGAAGAGCATAAGGCACTAGGTAGGCTATTAGAGCAAAGGCTACTTTTTGTTAGACACCTACATTAGAGTAGAAGAATGTCTGTGAATCTTATTCATGGTGATTAGAGATGGCAAATGCATTGATCATAGCATTCAGATCCTTCCCAGAAAGGAAAAAATGCAACTGAAGGTTACTAAAACTACATTTCAGATTAGGGACAAGTCGAAGAAGAATTTAACTCTGGATTGTTATTAATCCTTCTCAACATAATGAAAAAGAAACATAAAAAATGCGAATAATTTAATTAAAAATGAAAACAGAAGCAAATTCTGTGAGCTCTGGCCAAGTCAGTTGTATTTTGGCGCGTCGCCTCCTTGAGAATCTTTTTCTAGACAGATATTACTTTATGTGAAGATATGCACCAGAATCAAACCCACATTACTTATCTTCAAAAAACATGGAAGATAACTTCTTCCTGACATGTAAAAATTAATTTGTCTCACCCTACTTTAAAAGTTTGGAGTAGTTCATCACTTTTCTGATAATCTTTATTCATGAGTTAAAGGAATTGAAGGTGCTGTTAGCTGACATCACAGCACAAGTTCAATAACTGAATGAGAAAATATTTGCTCTGCAAGTAAAACATTGGGAAGGACTCACTAAATTCAATATTATTAACATGAGCTACAAGACACTCAAAGGTTACTTTTCTTTCCTGTTCCAACTACCCAATGCTTGGCCTTTGCTGTGATGCACTCTGCACTCTGTTTTAACATATAATTTTTAATTTATGTGAGGTTTACTAGAGAAAGGTGATTTTCACTCTTTCATTTCTGAATCTCTTGCCACATAATATGAAAAAGGAAAAATAACGTGGATTTCATAATGTTAATAGCACATACTTGATTGTAGCCGAAAGATTAAGCTACATACTTAATGTCTGTACCTTTCCAAATGCAATAAAAACATGTTCAGTCTCAGACTTCAAGATTACCTTATTTTAAAAGTTCTTTATTTAAAAGTTTTTCTAATCTGATTTTTCTAATCTGATACATAGTAACTGATTTAACAGGCTGTGGTGTACAATGCAAGCTGGTTAGCTGGAAAAGAATTTCTTAATCTCAACACATATTTTCAAAAATTTTAGAAACTGCAATTCTTAAAAAGACATTAAAATAGAATGTGATTTTTTCCTTTTTACAATCCAAACATTTAGTGATTCTTACATGTTAAATTTTAATAGATTACCAGCAATAACAGCATTATTGTCTTCTTCCTAAAGATGGCTGTTATTCTGTGCATACATATACATTTGTGGCAGAGATTTTGTTTCCTTATTCTAAAACATAAAGACATTAGAAGATATTTTTAATTAAAATGATTACTGTTGCAGTTATGTTATTGAGCAATATTTTGGGATAAATATGTTCAGTGTTAGAAGTGCAATTCTACTTTTCATCTTCATGCTAAGTAATATTTATGTAGTTCATTCTTAAATCGTGTAAAATTGGACTTGATCCCAACTGCTAGAAGGTGTTGTTTTTAAAACAAGGCTAAGCAAGCACAAAAGTTTATATGATGATACAGATTTGATTAGCATTCAGACAAAACAAGTTCAGCCAGGTTGACTTATGCAGTTATTCCAGTCTGACTTCAGTGACTTTCCACTGCATTGACCTTCCAAAAGGGACTGTATTTTGTTACAACTTAATAGTGCTTTTCAAAGGAAGAAATACTTAGGGTGATATAATAGAATGTGGGTCGTGACGGCTGGTAACATGCATTCAGCAATCTCTTACAGACGTTTGCATTAAAGCTAATTTATTAGCCATCATAACTGAGTTTATTAGAGATAAAGAAGAAATGCTAAGAAGGAAAACCTGTGACATTTTCTCTTCTGAAACACCAGTCCCTAGGAATAATCAGAATACTCATCAACTTAGTATCTCCCTTTTTGAAAGACAGTATGCTGAAGAGTGATGTAGGAATTCATATGTAAACCTCCACTAGATCAAAGATAATGCAGTGAGGCTTATTTATAGTATTATTTTGGCATTTTCATAATAGTCTGAAATCTTTATTTCAACCATGAGAAAACAGCCTTCATGCAGAATATTGCAGATTCCACTACTTATATGTCAATATATAGAATAATTATATGAACACAGGCAACTGAGTAAACAAAATATAGCTAACTCAGTGGACACTGAAAAAAGCTTAATGATGCACTGCCACCAAATGATGAAGACATTCCCAAAATGCACAACTGGAAAAAAAAAGCTACTCAAACCAATAAGCTTAAGCTCCCCACCAGTGGTGCAGAAAGCCACCCATGTCAGCTTCTCACCTCTTTAAGTTTAATCACTAAGAATGTTGCAGACTCTAATTCTGTCAGATACTATAATGGAGCACCAGGCAGGGTGCAATATCTCAGTGGGGTTCAGAAGGACTTCTGTGCCAAAAAAAAAAGGGCGAATCTTGTGTAAAACAACGACTGCCATAATTCTCAGAACACAAGTGAAAACCAAAAGAATTCTGCACTGGTGTACTTTTGGTAAGTTCAAACTGGCAAAATGAAAGGATCATTTTAGGAATGTTTACTGGAAGGGACTCACCCAGAGGTGAATAGTCACAGAAAAGATTAATCCAGTCCTTTTCATTTCGTGCATCAATTACTGCATCTTCTTTCCATCTGACTGTTCAAAATTCTCTGGAAAAGCATGCTTTCCTAGCTCATTGCTTTAACCTTATTCCTTATGTTATTTATTTGTTGAATTGTATTTATTTAATTGCATTGCACGAGGCCTAGAAGCCCTAAGCAAGCATCAGAACTGTAGCACTGCTTTAGTGCTACAAAAACACAAAACAGGGACTGCAGTGGGATTTGTGTGTTCTACTTTGGGCATCTAAGATTTAGATGTGTAAGTTTGATTTGGTCACCTTTCACTCATCAGAGGAGAGATACTATGGTGGAACATACATTCTCATGATGTATCCAACCTGTTTTTGATCTCTGCTTCCAAGTGAGAGTATTTTCTGCCTAAACACGTTTATTTTTCTTCACTGACTATACACAGTCAGTGTGCAGAGTACATCTTTAGGTTGTAAATTTTTATACTTAGATGATTGCTATTTTTCTTGTCACAGAGAATTCATAATGCATACAAAGTTCCACCACCAACACACACATCCTAATATTTATATAAATATAAATTTACTTCTTAGGTTTGGCTTGAAAGTCTTCTGAGATCAGTGAGCCCAGTAGATTGTATGAATCGGGCTCACTTGCTTTAAATTAACTTTTTAATTTTTTTTTTCCCCCTTTATTATTAACATGACTTGACTACATACCCTATAGCGGTGTCTGAGAAACAACACATATGAGTAGTTCATATGGCTGTTGAAAAGCATTTATTATTCTACTAGATGACTAATATGATGCAAAGTGTCACCATGTACAATTGCTCTTTATGATGCATACTCCAGGAGCCAGAGATCACAATTCTTGTTTCACCCCCACCAAATTTTGGTGTTTTCACTTGCTACATGCGTTAGTTTTACTTACACATTTTAAGCCCCGTGTTGTATCACAACCATGTTACTTACTCTTGGTGCAAGCTGGTACACAGAGGCTCCGTCAGCTTTCGTCACTGTGATTTGCGGCAGGTGCACAGACCCTCTCAGATCTAGGAGCAAAAAGCAACTAAAACTTCATACCCTCACAGCCTCTTTGCTGAAATCACAATATTTCCTGTCTTCTCCGAAGTTTTTGATAACCTCCTAGTTTTGATAACCTCCTTTGATAACCTGCCCCAGAGCAGTAGGGCATGAGATAGCTCCAGTAGCAGTATCCTCTGTACTGCCTCTTTGTATCACTCAGTACAGCCAAGAAACAAATTCAGATCGATACTCACAATTTGGCATCAATATCCCAATTTATGTCAAGGCATCAGCAATAAGAAACTTATTGTGCAGAGCATTGAAAATATGCTCTCCAAATGCACTATTGACAAAGGAGTGGAACTTAATAAGAAATTAAATGAAGCTGAATAAATACTTACATTGAATGCTGGACATCAAAAAAGCATTAGTTGAAAACAATAAGAAAAAAATATATATATATTTCAACAACCATCTCAGCATGCTTTACCGTTGCATTCGTATCTTTGTGCTGAAATGCAAGACAGAAAGAGAGGCCCTAGGCTCCAAACCTGATTTTTTTTTGATACGCAGCTTCTGTTTACATGATTACACTGTCTAATTTTTGCATAGACAGAAAGACCCACCGCATGCATTATGACTGTAGCTTGTGCAGAATTTGTGTGCCTATCGTCAGCCTGCTTCAAGCACAGAACAGGACCCAGCGCGTTTGCAGGAGACTGTTTGTGCGTCACGTACAAGCCCCTTGTGCTCTCTCCAGTGCAATACTCCAAGAGGGTAGGACTGGAATGAGATTAAAAGATGGGCCAATATTTGTTATGATAAGAGGTCTCTTACTCACCTGTTTTCACAGATGACCCTTCACAGAGTTGCCACTCACCGTGCTTGGCATGCCACCCTCTGACCTTCCAGTCCTGACTTTCAAAAAACAGAGAGAGGAAAACAATGAATCTTCTTTATATCTAGAAAACAGAAAGTTAAGGGACTTCGGGATACCAAGAGGGAGACATTAGATGAACCGAGAATAGAGCAACCTCAGAGAATAAGCATTTCTCCTTGGGCAATATGTGGACATCAGTTGCTTTTATGAGTTTCATGGCTACTCAGGAGTATATACTAAGGATATTGTTTATTTTGATTATGAATGTGCTCTAGATCTACTATATTTTAAAATAATTTCCTGATGTGTGTATGTGGAGATAAATACCTTTTGTTACTGTACAAATGCAAATTAAAATAAAGAAATAAAATTCTATAAAGGATTGAGCAACTGCAAAGTGCAGTCATTAACCAAATTCCTTTCCTTTGTGTTTCCTCCTTCTAAGCTTTCTTATAATTATCATTATTTAAAAGTCTTGTGTGCAGTGCCAAAGGGCACCACTTTGCAATTCTTGTGACTATAAATATAAGCTGCTATATGTTTTAAGATACCCTTGAACCTAAAAGTTTCCCCACATCATAGTGAAAAGCTACAGGTGTGTGAAAAGCTGTAAAAGTGGGGGAAAACACACGGTGGTAACGGGGGCGAGCGTATCACCATTCTGAAGTTATCATACATTAATTTTAATGTCCATTTCTAACTTTAGGAATTCTTTACTTTCATTGCTGCCTATGCAGGGAGGTTTTTAGTTTAAAGAACATAGGAGAGGTGGCACGAGCATACAGTCAGAGGGTAAAGAGCTGGAGCCTGCATATTATGGGCCTGATTCATTTGCGCAGCTCCAACCCACGCTCCAGCGTCCCAGCAAGCGAAGTAACCACAACTGACCTTGTGAGAGTAAAAGCATTTATACTGCAATCCCTCGGCTGGCAGATGTGCATCTGTGGGGTAGCAAACAGTGACTCAAGCCCCTCAGATTGGTGCTTGCACTAGGATCACTTAATAAGGTTGCGTCAGCTTGTGCTCTGTCCTTTTAAGATCGCATCTGCTGTAGAAAAGTAGATTTTTTTTTTTTTTTTCATGGCAGTTGATTTGTTTCAGTGCTTTATGTTAGCTGATCCACAGGATAGACATACACCCCAGTTTCCTGACTTTTTCCCTGTCGGAGTAAGGAAGTGTTTGTGACTGGCAGAACACTGCTTGTGTGAGCTGGTCCAGCGTGGTGGCTTTGGAAATCTTACTTAAAATGTAATATTGGCAGGTTAAAAAAAAAAAAAAAAAAAAAAAGCCCTTAAGAAGGAAACCACTGGAGACCAGGACTGGGTGAACTGCTAAATTAAATAAAGCTCCAGGATTAGGAGCATAAGAAATCAACAGTTTGCTGCAGCAGCGGCCCCCAAACCAGCAGTTCCAGCTTTTCTTTGTTGTATTCCCGATGTGTTGCTCCTAAGCCATTTTGAACCTTTTAAATAACGATGCATTTTTCCTAATCTTAGGTATATTTGTTCCTTCCCCCAGCATATTGTAGATGCGTACAAGATCCTTACATGGTGACACTGCACACTGATGGTGGGATTTATCTCAACCATTCGGGGCATTAAATCACTAAAGTTAGAGGCGCGAGACACTCACTCAGCGCAGTGCCATACCTGCTTTTAAGGACGTCCGTGCTTGCTCCGCAGGAGTGAGTTGTTAGCTGTGTTCATGCAGGCCGGGAGAAGCAGAGAAGCACTTTCCCACTGCTCGAGGGCAGGCTAACACCAAACGCACCATCTCCCTCTACAGCGTGACGAACCTGGCAGCGGGTGACTTGGTCTTTGCGTGTTGCTCCTGTGGACCTAAAACACGATTATCCCTGCTGTTATTATTTTGCCTGTTTCAAAGGGTGTGAAATAAGGCGAAGCCTGTGTTGCAGGCTCCCACGACGGCGTGTTGACAGCACAAGAGTGAGGGTGCGTTTCGTGCCCTGGGGCCACCAGGAGGACGTACAGCGGAGTTTGCGCTGTAGGCGGCTCCTAAGGTCCTGCTGCAAGAGGCAAGTGTGGCTTAGTCCTCCCTGTGCCATCTTCGGCGGATGCTCCCTGGCATAAGCTACCAGGAAAACCAGACCCAGCTTTTTTTTCAGGGATATTTGCAGAGATTTTTTTTTTTTTTTTCTTAAGGGGGAAGGCTAGGGCTAAAGTTGTATGAATATATGAATAAACAGGGAACTGAGGCCCAGGAATGAACTGAGGAGCTAAAGTTATTTGATTATGCACAATTATCATGAGATAATAATTTTTAGCTGTCTAAGGTGAAGTGAGCTGAACCCCATCCTTGATTACTTGCCTGCTTTCAGAGGCATGAAATTCTTTCCTTTTTTTCTCTTCCTTCCTTTTCTTCTTTCTCTTTCCTGTAGAAAAGCCTTTTATAGAAGGAACGCTAGCAAAGGCTTTTCAATGTTGTAGCTTTATAATGGTAATTTCTGTGGCTGATTCCCCCTTTTGCATTGTGAGGAACATTTGTACATTGTGAAAAATGTAAGAGGTATGCAAATATTCTCATGGGAGACATAATATGGCAAATTTAATAAAAGTAAGTGGAGGTAACGTTTCAGGGGTTGTTGAAACATTGCACTAAATACTCTGCAACTATGGATCAAAATGGTGGTTTATTTTTGAAGAATTTGTTGTCTTAAATTATCCTTTATTTTTCGTGCCATTCTCTCTTCTGCAAGACCAATGGGCATCCTTAGGCTTCTTGGATAATGTGGAAATTCAAGTAACCTAGCCTTGGGCTATTTAGCACTTTCAAAATGGAATTGTTCTTAAGTCTTCTGAGTGTTTTTATGCATAGCCTTTGAGCCAGAGATCACACACACAGAAACATGCAGACCCCCACACACAATCTGTAAAACAAAATCTGTAAAACACGATGTGCCAGCATTGCTATTTTTTCTTTAATTTGTACCCAGTCTTCATTACATCTTTTATAAACTCATAGAAAGATATAGGCCCTGTACATAATGGAAAAATTTAGCCTTTATCTTAACAACCGGAACTGCTATTTTGTTTCCTCACTATTTGAATAGCTTTTGTTTATTTTCTGGTGCCCTACTTCTGACAAATATTTCTGCTTGATGCGTGTCTCTAGGGCATAGATTTCTAGTTTGCACTCACTTGATAAAAATTAGTTTCTTTCACTGAATGAGATTGTGATTCCTTTATTTTTCTAAATATTTCCACTTGAAACAGGTATCTCACATGGCTTGGCCTATAAATGTGGACAATATATCTATTGCTATTTTTATATATTTCCTATTCTTAGATTGAAAGTCCCTTGGGACATGGGTTCTGCAGTCTTAATTGTTCATCTTGCAGGTAGACTGATCCCAGTTCATTCCTTTAGCCGCTAAAGCATAATGCATAAATAAACGCTGAGAAATACATGATGGTAGAGGTATCCATTGTCTTGGAGGACACAAACTGCATAAAGACATGAGTAACCTGTCTCCATTTTGAACAGGAGATTGGACTAAATGGGTTCCTAAGATACCTTCCAACCTGAATTATCCTATGATCTTATGAACATGAGCCGCTGGAATTTTATCCAGTGTTTTTCTTGTTCCAGGAACATTAGAAAAATACCTTTTTCTTTTTTTTTTAAGAATAGATACAGATGTGTCTAGAAAATATGAATATATATATTCAAATATGCAGATAATGACCACTTCTTCCTAAATTTTCCTATTTTTTTTTTTCAAAATTAATCAGTATTTCTCACTTATTGGTACAATAATAGAATAAAATGCTCAGGATACAGGAAGAAGATTTCATTCGGAAACCCTTTCTCTTGTTTCTAGTCCTTTAGAAATTTATTTGATATTTTTTTAGTATGAGAAACCAAGAAGAAACACCATGAAAATATTATTTTAGGAAGTCAGATAATTCATCCCTAACTGCAATGGTCTTAAGCTATAATTTTTGGGCGCATTCAATTCTTCTATGCCATGTGTTTTTCAGTGGCATAAAGAAAGGCTGCAAGTTGTACTTTAAGTTCAGAGTCGTATTCTTACTTTGGCATTGGTGAAAATAGATGCTGAGCGTTCATTCAAACCTCATCTTTCTTCTTTCACTTCACAGCATAAAAACTGGATCATATTTCGTACATGTTTTTTGTAGGATTAAAGAGAACATTTTTATGTTTGAAATATAAAATCAATCTTAATCTTAAAATTGAGCTATATGGGCTTTTTTAATATTTGAGAGCAATCACACTCTCCGAGGAATCTGTGTGCAAACTCAGATCTGAAAGAAAATGGTGGTGTTTTTACAGTATGTGAACACAACCATCTGATTTATAGTTCAATCTGTTAATGCACTCTGTTATTAGGCCACCTGGCAGTTTTATGCATTGTGAATTTAAAGAGGAGCTCAATGTAACATAAGCTTTACAAGCTGGGGAAATATTATTGAAATGAAACATGAATGAGAACCATTTAAACAATAAAATAATGTGTGTAGACTATATATTTTTTCATTTTAGTAAATGCACAGCCTGGATTTTATATGCTGAAGTTAGATGAGGTTCTGAGAGACTCCAAAGATGAAACTTTAAACTAGCTTATTTTTGTAATACTGGCAATCCTATAGGTTTTGATGTTCACATCAGTAAAACCAAATCCATATCTCTCCATTATGTTGTGAAACAGCTATTTGCAGAATTATTTTTGCAGTTTTGTTAAAGTAATAATTAATTATAGTATGATGAAGTGCATTGTACAACCAGCTATATATATACCTATGTAACTGTGGGCCAAAAATAGATAGTCACAGATTTGTCATCCTACACTTTAAGGTGTTATGATATGGCTTAAAAAAAGAAGGACTGACTTAATAATCAAAGTTAATTATATTTATGTCTGTATATATATGTACATGCACATAATTCCCAACACATACATGCATCTATTAATTCTCTCTCTATTTTATTTTAGTCTTAGGTCTTTAAAGTTCCTGTTTTCAACCTTTTCCTTCAGCTATGGTACTAGAAACTTCCTTTTTTCTATTCAAAATGAAATGTGAGCACATTCACATCACCTGAGGGCTGGGGTTTTCAGTACAAGAGAAGCTGGCAGAGCTGTAGATATAAAATAAGCATTCTAGAATAATAGAATAACCCCTCCTCACCTGGCACATAAGCCAGGAAGCACCAAAAATTTCCTAGGTGCTTATGGGCATGTCTACATTCTGAGCTGACTTCCAATTAAATATTTAATATTTGTTAGTGGGATGAACATTTTCATCAATGTTAAGAGTAAAATTGAAACATTATTCATCTCTTTTTTTTTCTTTTTTCTTTTTTTTTAAAAAAAAATATTTTCCATTGCAGTAGAAAAGCACAGTGAATAAAACAGAGAGAGTGCCCTTTTATCTTGCCAGGATAGATATTTAGGGTGAAGCAGGACTCTCAAGGTTCTTCAGAAATTTGTTTTCCTTTTCCCATAACTATGGGACAGAGTAGGGACAAGCAGAGAAGAGTCTTCCCAGAGTACTAATGGGTGGATTTCAATGGTTGAAAAAAATGGTGCTTTGTAAAAACATGTAACAAAACCATGATCCAAGAAATGATTACAAGCTTCTGAGTCACAGTCGTTTCTGCATGGCAGTGCAGATAAGCACCTCCCTTTATTCAAGTTAAGCCCTTTATTCAAGAAACCCTGCAAGTATGTTCGTTAATATAAATTTCTTAGTAGCTGCAAGTATGATCCAAAAAGTACAGGGTGAAAAGGACTGATTCACTATGGAACAAGTCCAGTGCTAAAAGATCCAGGTTTATCTCCCTGCAACTTTGGGCAAATTATTTAAAGTATATACAAAGGTTTCTAACTAAGTCAGAAGTGTAGATACTGAAATTCTTTCCTGAGTGGCAGCTTATTTTGGAAGGACCCAATCTATAATTTACAATGGAGCAAGGTCGATTGCCAGCAGTTCAAAAGCAAGATGTGTATGTTCAAATGACACATACATTTGCCACCATGCCTAAAATTTTACTGCTGGCCATATGCATAACTACTGGTGAGGTGCTGAGGTCATTGAGCTTCTTGACAGAGTTAAAGAACTAAGGGACGAGCTGACTTTCTCAACCAGCTTGGACTCACAATACTAGATTTGGTGTAAAACGTAGTCAGAAGGAGGTGATGAGACCTGGACCCAAACTTGGATGGCACTCTGCTGAATCTACCGTAAAGATGAGTATCCAAATCTTTCATTTCCTGGGTTTCACTGTATTACATTGTGCATTTTTCTAGGCATTGCTTAACCAAATTGTTCCATTTGTGTTAAAATTTTTTTAGCTCCACACTCATCTAGAAGATATAGGCTCCTTGTTTGAAGTCAGGCAGAAGAAGATTTGAATCCAAGTCATGCACATGTTTGATGAATACAGTGAGATGTTAGAAAAAGACACTACTGCCTACTACTTTCTCTAAACTTTTCTTAAGATGGGGATAGCAGATGTCACTAGAGAGGAGCTCAATCCAATTGAAAGCAGATTTTTTTTTTTTTAACCTAAATTTTAGATACCAAAGATAGAATTTAGCTGCATATGATGGACATGTGATCTTATCTGTTTAGATAGGACTGTCTGTATTTGAGGAGGATCTTCGAAATCGTGTTGCAGGCCATGGAGAGCTAATCAAAAGGGCTTAGACCTAGACAGGTCTCCCTAAAATGGCTTGATTCTAAACAGAAGTATCTAGTACTCTTTGAAATGACTTAACATCTTCCTCCTGGTGTCCAGCTGACACTACAAGAGGGTTCGCAATTTCCAAAGGTTCTGTATCATATACAGCAACCACATGACAGCCTCAGATCCTCTAAGGTCCTCTTGGACCATGGTCATGAGTACCTTTTTAGACTGCATCAATTGCTGTAGCAGACACTTCACTTAGCTATCTTCACACAGACCAGTGTATGCGCGCTATCTGGAGCTGAATCTGCCTTCAGTGAGACAGTCCAGTATTCGTAAATGTTTGTAGAAGAAATGGAGACCTGGACCCTTGGACTTGGAGAAGAAATAGAGAGTTCATCATCATTGTTCCTAATCTGTCTAGTTCGCTTTAAAGAACGATATTACACTATATGATTGTAAATAGCTAGTGGTAGGAAAAAATCAGGTTCTTAACAGTATTTACATGCCAGGCAAATCTAAAGTCGGATGGAATCAAACAGTTTGACCATACTCTGGGAAAAACTTTCTGAAGTTGTCACATCTCCAGTCAGTGATTCCAAATTCATGCTGGGGGTTGATGGCAGCTGACATTTCAAGGTTTAATTCTGTTTCATTTGTGTATTCTGATCAGGTAGAAATTAACGCTATTACCTTTTATCTTCTTCATGTCTGCCATGTAGCAACAGAGTATGGCACAGTCAGCACACAATAAGCCCCTCTTAAATATGCTTTTAGTTCCAGTAAACTAGCAATAATCCATTGCTGTGAAGCCATATGGTGGCAAACTGCTTGCTTATAAATATTATTAAGTGGATACAGATATCAGTTAATGAATTTTCACCAGAAAGCCTTATTAATGGCTGAAGAATAACTGGCATATTTTGTTGGTTCTTTTTTTTTTTTTTTTTTCTTTGGCATCAGAAAAACTGTTTCTGTTTTGAGTCTCTTAATGAAGAGCATTTTATACTGTATCAATTCAAGGAGCTTTCCTGGCTTGTAGGGCAGAAGGACACTCATTTGTTCAAGTGTATTTATCCTAAGAATTGTTTACACAGATGGAGGATCTGACTACATCATTTCTATTCTGCTTCCATTCTACTTTATTTTTATTAATCCAGATATGGCGCTTGTGACAAGAAGACTATATTCTTATTTCTTTAATAAATGAGCAGTGTTGAAAAATCTGTTAACAATCTTGGCAAATGGCATTAATTGGGGGCCCTTTCTGTCAATCTCCAGAAATAGCCAAGGCTTAGAAACTCTCAGCCTAAGAACGACCCCACAAGGTCAAGGCTGAAGTACCTGGATAAACATAAGAAAGCAGACACTGAACTGCCAGCATGATACTGAAAGGAGGCATGCAAAGGTACAGCACCTCCTCTGCAGAAACAGAGCACTTCAGTCTCCGCGGCTGTCAGCCGGTCACCTTTCACAAGCAGCAAATTCACTCAGCAGAGCTCTTTAAAAACCTTCCTTGTAACAAAGCTGAGCTTGGAAAGTTTGAAATCAATGCCTTGTAAAAAGAAACCAAGTGGGTGGCATTTTCCAACCATGAGACGTGTCATTACCATTGACCTCACTACTCTTCTTAAATAGCCAGAGAAGGGCAACAAAATTGTCAATTAGATTTGCAGTGAGCAGGAGTCAGCCTTACTTAACTTGTGCTTGCCTGCATAATCATGCATATCTCTCTTCTATATCAGGAGTTGTTCAAGCCTATAATAACTAGGGTTCAACAAGTCTGAACCACCTTCCTTAGCTGATGATATGGAAGTTGTTGATTTGCTACAGATTATTCAGGATTTTTGTAGCCTTGACAGAGTGTCATATTTTAAATTCCACCTCTAACAGCCTGTGCTGTGGCTATCAAGTAGGAAGTTGTGGGAGGAATTGTAATTTTAAGCAAAACATGATTCTATATTTATTTTTTTAAAAACTAGAATAAGTTTCTTATTCCGCATATCGTAAAACCACCACATTATATTTGGCATGACTAGCAGTTTCAGCATAAGACTGACCTATAGGGACAACATACAAACCAAGGGTGCCAAAGATGTGAATTGAGCACCGTTTGCAGAGCTCTATGTAGACAGTGTGAAATGTGATAATATTATGACTTCTTTAGCCATGCAGTCCTACTTAAATAAAAGCACTATATTTGTTAACTGTTTTTAAAAAAGGTTTAAGCAGGTTAGATTTAAAGCTGATGATTATGTTTCCTGGTGGTCTTAGATGTGCAATAGTTCTGCCAGCAGAATCCACTGTAAGATAAAGCACTGTTTTTCAAAATTACTAACTTCTCCTGCAACATTGGCATCTAGTTGTGCCCCAGAAGAGGAACCCTCCTTCAACATGTCCTACTAGACTTTCTTTTGCATAACAACGGCCTGTCTCTTCATGTAATCACTGCACTGAACTTCCCTGTTTTACCAATGTGTGGTACAGCTGAGCTGCTCCACCAGAAACCCAACTACCTACATCCCGGGCCATCCCATCTATTGCTCTGGATACCAAAGCCAGACAGCCTTGGTATCCTGAATGCAGGTGCACAGTAATGTCATCAGGCATTAATAGCTATTCTCCTCAACTATTTATTCATTGATAACTAGTCTGACCTGCCATTTCATAGACGTGCTTACTTTGTATTATAGACGAAGTCCATCACACAGACCAAATAATACACAATCCATTGGCAAAGTTTATGTTGTTGCTAGTCTAGGTGCCCATGATGAACATGTATCCCGCTTTACTTCCATTTGCTTAAAGTGTTGAATAAGTTTTGAACCCTTTCTCACCTACACCTACTGTAAGCAACATTGAAACTTGTTGTCGATTGCATTTCTGTGTCAGCAGTTCTTGCTCCTCTCCACCACTATGGTCTCACTAATTTGTGCTACCCATTTGTTTGCTGCATCCATCTTTTGACACTTGAAGGTTCAGAAGGCACGGACTTACATTCCAGACTGAATTTTGAAGTCCTTTTCCACTAAGCATTGTTTTCGCAATTTCGGAGAAAAACATCATAGGCCAAACTTCATTTCCTCTACTATTTTCAGTTAAAATATTTTCCTTCCACCTCGCATAATTTTAGCTAGAAAGAAACTAACATTCTTTGAATGCTATTCCATATAACCCCTCACATCTACCTAAGATACATTTAGTAAAACTTAAAACATAGCAAAATTGTTTCAGTTATTTAAAAGTGTACAGCTATGAACTACTACATCACTGGAAAAAATTCTCAATTAAGCAGAATTACCATCTCCATTAAGGAGTAGTCATTGCCATTAACTATCATTGGACTTAAATTGTTCCCAGGGAGACGTCCTGATTAAGCGGGCTTCCTAGCTTAAGTGTATCTCAATTACACAGAATGTGCTGCATCAGCATTTCATTTTATGAATGCACTGACAAACCATTTGATTAGGATTTTGAAATGGTTTGTGTGATTGCTATCATTATTGAAAATTTAGATGGGGATGCAAAAAGAACCTTTGGGAATTAGTATTTATGGGAATGACTCTTTTAACTATGGCTACTTAAGGTATTCGGTGTGGTTTATACTTTTTGGTTTGCTTCTCTGTGGACATGATTAGTTGTACCTGAAAAGATCTGACCAGACCTTGCAAGTAAGTCCAGAAACAGGTATATGCCTAGTCTTGAAATCAACTAAGGCTTAACAAATTTCATTTGCCTTTAAAATTTCTACCTGGCTCCAAAGAGCTCATTTTCTACACATGAAGTTTGAAGTTTTAGTGCTTGTTTTGAACTTTCCTATGTCTTCTTATGCTTGTGTAACTGATCTCACCCATTTTATAAAGTCATATGGAAACATTCGGTATTTTAAACCTGGTATGAAATAAAGTTAAACCATAAACCAGAAAGTTTCATTGTGAGACCACATTTACTTCCAGTCAATCTGGGTTTCCAGAATAGGATCAATGTATTGTGAAAGATTTTTTTTTATTATTGACATTTCTTAAAACTATCTAGGATCTACCCAAAATAATTCACATCTGCTTGAGCCAAATAAAGAACAATGAGCCAAAGAACAAGTGAGAGTAACAGATTTATTCTTTCAGGAAAGAAAAATGATGATGTATGTATTTCAGTGGTATAAATGACTCATTTTGTAACTTCTATTTCATGACTCTTTATTCTGATGCACTTATTTTATGACAACAGAAGTAGAAGGAAATACATTCTTAAATAATATTATTAATATGAGAAAGAAACAAGATACTATTGAGTGTCATAAGTATCTTTTGATATATTATCTATCCAAGAGCTGAAACTCTCTAAACTTAACAATGTTTTCCCATGATTTTGTGTAAACTTAGCTCGGTTCATTCTAATGAGATAATCAAAATAAAAATGGTAAATGTGTTGCTTATGTTTTATTGTTTCTGCTCTATATTTAGACACTGCTCTAATCTTGTCATGTACAACTGTTCTGGTTGCACAGATGAAGTCTGTGTCGCCTTAGGAAATGGGAGTCCACTTACTCACTAATGCAAGAAAGTATCTGCTTAATTCCCATCAGCATTAATGGGAGTTACATGCCTAATTCCGCACAACACCAGCGAGAAATGCACCTTAAATTTTCAGCTGCTTGAAATAACAACCTGTGCAACCACACATAGAGATTATAAGTAAAGAAACAATGGCAACAAAGCAGAATCCTAAGAAGTACCAACAGTATACAGATAGAAGCAGACAATTTTTCCCTCAGCAAGCTTTTCTGCTTAAATCATTTTAGTAAATAAATATTTAACAAGTGACAGAACTTAATTGATGTTTATATTTACACGGCAGTTAATTTATATTCTGCAAAAGCTGAATCCTCCATCCACAGTAATGCTTTATATCCCTCCATGGTGGCAGACACCCAAACAGCACAGTTGTGTTTTTGAAGAAAACCATAACAGCAAAAAAAAAAAAAAAAAGCTCTATTCCAGATACTATATAAGTCATTACATTTTTTCTTCTCTTCAGTTGTCAGATGTATTGCATTATATTATCAGATTGATAGATCTAGTGTTATCTCAACATTTACCATTTTACAACAACAAACAGAAAACATATAAGGAAGCTTTGGTAACAAATCTTCCTTAATATGTATGTGAAGTAGACAGTTAGTCTAAGGAAAAATATAACTGATGACAGATTTCATTTCAATCTGCTGGTGCTTATTAAGATGTCTACAAAGAAAAAAGCCATATCTGAATACATCTCTTTCTGCAAACAAAGGAAAGTTTTAATTGCTTTAATCAGCATTTGCTTTGTCTTTGCAGTGACATAGAAAAACAAGTCAGGTATAATCAGAAAATGTCTTCCAGAAGAAGTTTGAAAGTAGAGCCTTTAAAGGTTTCTATTATTTGTGTCTGGAATATGGACAATGCTGTACTGCAGGTTTAACATAATTTACAAAATTCTTAAATTCTCTGTTTAAAACAAATCTGTATTTTTTTTTTTGTATGTCACTTTAGCATACAGAGAAAGATGTTAGTGTAAATATGACCAAAGCTCCTCCTCCCACAAAATCTCTGCTACAAATGCTGTAGAAGATATGCAAGGTTTTAGAAATCAAAATAAAGTCTAAGAAAACAAGCTATATGTTGAAGAAGATGTGTAGTTAAAAACACAACAATCAGATACAAACTAAGTTTTCAGCTAGCTTGGTTTGAAGCAAGTGATGTGCAGAATCCACTCTTTTTTTTCAGCTCAAGGGCTTGTGATCCTACATGCCTTCCTTCACGCTTTCCTTCAGAAAGAAAAGCCGGAAAAGACTCTTCCTATCACTAAAAAACATATCCTCTTCCACACCCAGTGCCCTATTCCCCCTGCCTCTCACCCAACCCCCCCCACCAAAAACAAAAACAGGAACAAGAACAGCACCTTCCCAGGTGAGTCCAGATAGGACCTGTTGTTAGGCAAAATCCTGATCTTGCTTTATATACGGACCATTCTGCTATTCCATGCAAGCATGATTTCAAACAGGGGTGTCCACATTAATTTACTCTTTGGAAATACATAGTTCTTGCCCCACTGGAAGGAAGACAGCAGGGAGATGAGACTCATGGCTTGACCCCTTTCTGTAGGGAAAATAGGAGTGCTGAGGGTTAAGCCCCACATAAGCACTTCTTAGCTGTGGTCTGTGGATCGTCCCTAGATGTTCCAAAGACTGTCACTATTTGAAGGCCTCTGTCATCTTTCCAGAGGTTATGCCTTCTGCTGCACTGAGACTGCATTTGCAGCAATGCACATTTTAAATGAACACCAATTTTAAAGGCCTCTGGACATTGAACTCTTTGAATAGATGTCTGCACATGCAGTGACTGTCACATTGTCATCGCCATGCTCCATGCTCGGTATCTATTTAGATCAGTAGTAGGTGAACAAAGGTGAACAGTCACATTCTATACAACCATAGCAACTGTCTTTCTTCAACACAAATGCATATGGAAAAAAAAAGAAAAAGTTTAGTGCAATGGCTCCAGCTTGCAAATCAACCTCATCAATTTTGGTTCCCAGCATACTACAAAGCTTAATATCATGACTTCCTTTAGGCTATCAGGTAAAGAAACAGGATTGAGAAGAAGATCTAGTCCTTCATTCTGCTCTTTCAGGTCTTTCTTTGCAATGAACTTCTCACCTATTAGTCAAAAAGTTGACTAATTCTATTTCTGAGCTGCAACCAGGTCCATGAAATACCTGCTCTGTCCCGTCACAGACACTGAGTATGACTCCTTCCCTGTCACGCAATGTTCCCAACACACTGGAGAGCTGAGCATACAGCTCCTATGGCCTAACCTCAGCACCTAGCTGAACTCTGATCTTCCCAGGCTCCCTGCGTGTTTGAGAAATATGAAAAGAAATAGGCTTGTTGAGACGAGACCTAAAAAAAAAAAAAAAAAAAAAAAAAAAAGATGTTAACGTAGGTGCTTTAAATAAAACCCTTGAGAGAGATCATTTCTCTCCCCACAGCCTACATAGAATTTCAAAAGCCCAGCCTGGCTATGTCACTTAGGTGCTTAAAGTTAGGAAATGTGAATTCCTCTCTCAGGAAAGAGTTCAGTCTCTAGAAAAAAAAAAAAAAAACACTCGACTAACATAATACAGGTCATCAGTACATACAGCTAATCTACTGAAATAATTTAGGTTGAAAATCAATGACAAAACTTACACTGACTTCAATAGGGCCAGTATTTCACCCTATGTGATTTCAAACTAGCCACAAAATGGACAGTACTCTACTACTGTCATTGGAGCAATCATTTTATTCCTAATTCAGACAATAAACCTTTCACATGCTGGGTATGAGATGGACAGATTCATACCGAAATAACCCTTCAAGGATAAACACCCTTTTTAAATCACTGGAGAATTTGAGTGGGACCTTAATCACTAGCGCAGACTGGCAGGTCATTTTTTTGACACTCGCACACAATTTTGAAAATCAGCCAGAACTGACAGGTGCAAAGTTTCTGTGCTCCTGTTATACACAATAATTCAGTAGTGAATGGTTATATGTGGCCTTATTATATGTATATATATAGAGAGAGTTAGACAGATAAAGGTATAGATGTTTTGTCAGTAAACAGTGCCCAGTAATGGAGGACAGTACACAACTGTACCCAAATAAAGCATTTAAAGATATATATTTCTAATAGTTTGTTATTAAAATTAGTATGTTTTTTCATGGAACTTTCTTACAATACTATATATTTTAGCTCTATAGTTATCAAGAGACCACAGGTGACAACCCGTCTCCTCTCTTCCCAGTTTAATAAAGTCCTGAAAATATGTATTTTTATTTACTGACATTTTATCTTTTATATGCTATAGTAGCTGCAGGATTAACATTATGCACTATTAATAGGAGAAAATGATAAAGACTGTTGAATGTTTGATTTTTTTAGTGTAAACTACTGACCAAATTCAACAGGATTAATAAAGAGCAAAGTAATTCAGCCAGAAAATCTTCTTGCTGATATCTGTATTTTTTCCAAACACATGGGATCTAAAACATAACCTAGGTAAAAATCTTTGCAATCTTGAGTGGAAGAATAATTACTAGATTTTTTTTTCTTCATTACCTATGGGCATGTCTATTGGGATAGTAGAAGAGACATATCTAACTCCAAATATTGTATCTCATTTTCTAACCTTTAAATTAGATAAAATGAAAATTCTTTATAGTGACATTCAGAATACTTTTAAAAGGAAAATCAAGTATATCCATTTCAAGTAATGTGTACTGGTGACTGTTTCAATACTAGCCCTTGTAGCCAGAATTTCAGTTCTCCATTTCAAAGTATGACATTAAATTTTTATGTTTTAATAAAACTTTTTTTTTGTTTGTTTTGTTTTGTTTTTTTTGTGCAATGATACACTGCAGTTTATGTGGTAGGAAGATTAAATCATGAAAACAACAGACTTTGTTTTTAAACATGTTGGCAAGATAGAAAAAATCCCCCCCCAAAATCACATTTATCATAATCATAATATAAATTCTATTTTAGTTAAGGGAAATACCTATTAGCTTCAACTGCATTAAAAACATTTGCTATATACCTCATCATCTTTTGTTCCTTTTATTTTTTTGGTTCTAATAACTAATATCATCTAAGCAGCCATGGTTGTTCCTCTGAGAGACCAAGGTCTGTCGAAAGCGAACAGGTTCTATTAAGGTTCATGCTTCATTCCACTCTTTTTTGACAGAATATTAAAGATTCTGGTATTTTTGTGCATGGGATCCAGAAGTTCAATTGTTAAATTGATGTAAAATGTGTAAAATTCTGTAAAGAAGACAAAATATTTTCATTAGATAAAACTTCTTGGCAATAAACAATGGAAACAGAGGGAAAACCAATCATTTTCCTAACTATATTTTAAGATAAAGCCAAGGGATTAAAATAAGATCAATAAGCATGTTATCATCCTACTATTATGAAGTGTATCTCAGTTACACTGAACTATAATAAATAAATGGCAGGAAAAATAATCAGCGTAGCTGGAATGAGAGTCATACAATACCTAGTATAAAAATAAAAAACATTCAGGATAGAAATTCCCAAATTATTATTATGCTGAATGCCAAACAAATATCAGTTAAAAAATGCAAACTATTCATTAAATAAACCAAAATATACAAAGAAAAACAAAGAAGGATAACATTTCATACCACACTTAATTTTATTTATTTAATCTTTTCTCAGACGCCTATAATATTTAAGTGCTATACAATTACCACAGTAGAAAACACTAAAAATACTGAAACAAAATTCAGAAAGCTCTAATATCTAGCCAAGACAACATCAATCAAACCTACTATCAAAAGAAATCAATTCCTCACAGGTACAAAGAATAGGAAAAAAAGGAATAACAGGAAATGAAGCACGCACCAGAGAGGGCAATGAGTGGTCAAAAATAAACCCTCCCAAATCACCATGATTGTTTTTACAGTGTTGTAAGTGCTCATAATATTTTAGATAGGAAAAAAAAAATAAAGAATAAGAAAAAAGTAACTTCTATGGCAGGAGGGTTTAAACATAAATGCTAATAAATACTATTAACTCTCCCAGAATAAGGAGCAAAGAGGGAGAAGGAAAACCAAATAAAGTTAAACACAGATAATAAAAAACACTCATAGCATAGGTGCTAACACATTCTGTTTAGTATATTTACCTTTGAAGAATGAGGCTATAGTTGTGGAATGAGGTCAGAAAAGGATTTTCTTTTTTTAAGCATGACACATATAATCCATGACCCAGATAATCTTCTCACAGGCATTTGAGAATTGACCATCAAGTGAATAAACCTTGTAACATACCAAAAGTGAATAGCTTGTTCTTTTCTGGAGGCGGAAATGAGGGACAGACTCTGCAGCTTCCAGGTCGGGGCAGCCAATTCGGGGTCAGACTACGACAGCGTTAGATTGGAAAAAGGGCAGAGGTACTTACTAGTTATCACAGTCCCCAACTTTTCGATGTAGCCCCAGAAGAGAACTCATAATGCCCAGTTATGTATCTAAAATACTCATACAGCAGAATGGGAGAGAGGAGTACCGGAAGGGCACCCAAAACATCTGAAGATGGTTAAGAGGGAAAAATTAGTGAAAAACCTTAGCTGAAGTCCTGTTCCTTCCTGAAGTTGAGATGTCTCACTGGGGGCTGTAGAAAGGCACTTTGCCAGCTCAGACTCCACTGTACAAGACTGATTTATGAGGACAAGCTCCTCCACCCTTTATTTCAGAGAACTGAGCAATGTCTTTACTTATTATTAAGAAAAAAAAAAAGAAAAAGAAAAAGAAAAAAAAGAGCAGTAGTGCCTTAGGTCCTTGCAGGTAGATCCAAGGACCAGACCTGAGGCCACAAGGCTTTCCTTAAGACTAGTCTCCTGTAAAGAAGATGAATCCTCAGGCATCTGGTTGGAGCGCAGTGGGGTGTGAGGTTGCTGCTCAGCACTGGGTTCGCTAAGGATTCAGTGCTGAAGTTAGCTCTGCTGCTGTCATTTATTTAGGTGTAGCGAGCTACCTTAAGGAATTAGTACTCTCCATGCTCTCTAAGAAACTTTGCAAGGCAGAAGCAAGGTTCGTCAGAAGAGGTAACATGCCATATTACACCAGCTAGAAGACACTGGGGGAAAAGATCAGCTTTTGGAAAACCAGCCTTTCTCCATTTCTGTTATAGAAGCTTCAGTCTTCAAAGATGGAAAAAATTGCCCTGATTTTAATCTGATTAAAATATATGCAGTATTGTCCTAAAGGGGATTTGGGATTCATTGGGCCACAAAAAAAGAGTAAAGTGAGTGTACCGCTTTCCAGCCTAGCAGGGAGAGCTAAGTTCTGTCCCTGACAATGCTTTTGCCCCCAACAAAGCCCTGACAATGGCTTTTTGGCATATTAACCTATCAATATTTAATATAAAACTCAGAAATGGGCATACAAGCAGGACAGGAAATCCAAGGCTACCCCAGTTTGTTAGGTACCCTAAGCACTCATACTCAGAGGAGATGTGAGCAGATACTACAGCCTGGGGACTTCTCCCCAGGAGTCTCTCCCAGGGGAGTCTTTTCCCAGTGATGCACAGGGGTGAAGAAGCAGGGGCTGTCTGTGCGAAAGATCTAGCCAGGAGAGGACGGGATAAAGGATTACCGCCTCTTTTTAAGGAAAGCAAGAATTTCCTTGTGTTTTCTGGAGATCCTGATAGTGCTAGCACAAACTCAGGACAAAAGTCCATGGAGTAAAGCCCAAGCTTAAAGAGAGTTTCTGAATCCACTTTCTTCCTGAAATCGAAGAGGTATTAGGAAAAAAATAAGGCACCGTATAATGTGCCTCCTGTGTTTGGGGCATTACTTAAAAGTGATAAAAGCGCTCACTGAACAATAGGTACTTCTAAGCGTGCTATTTTGGATCATGATTCCTCCTAAGTCTCAATTTAGGTGCCTAAATCTAGCATTAGGACTGGTACTAGTCCAAAAGTAGCCTGGATGAAAGACGCCTCTGCCTCTGTAGTGGCACATGCATAACTGCACTCTAATCTTTGCCGTCATTTCAGACAAAATCACTGAGTAAATCGGAATGGATTACATTAATATTGCCTCCCATCATTACCTAGCTTAGGTGTTGTGACTACTCATCACCACTGCGGGAACACAAAGAGCCAGGATCCGGCAGCCCTGGATGGCAGGCAAGCCTTATTGAATTTAGGCACTGTAGTCACAGTGTTTGCATACCCTGACTAATGCCTTCCTCAATTCATTATTTGCAAAATAGGGAATTAATATCAAGCTATGCAGAGCACTGTGTGATAATAAGGCAGACAAAAGAACTAAAGCCATGCTAAATATTATTACTGGATGAATAGTAGGTAGGTACTTTGACCTTTATCCATGTGTTTCTCTCAGCCTGTTCTTCACCACCGCAGAATGACTCCAGTTTCTGATGAGTTTCATCCAGCTTTCACTCTGTGTGGGGTCAGGTAAGAGACAGGTCTCAGGCTCTGAATCAGAAACCTAACAATGATACTGTAACTCACAGCTTTGTATAATACCATTCCTCAAACAGAGACAACAGATTTCCTCAAGTTTCCTCACCAGTGGATAATTAAAATTGTGCAATAAGAAAGTATTGTCCATTTCAGCAGTGAGAAACTAAGCTTAGTCAGTAGTGTGCCAAACTCTAAACTATTGCATCAGTGTTATGCAAAGGAAGAGGTGGGAGAAAAAGAAGCTCAGCAATCCATGCGTATTTAAATAAGTTCAGCTCTAGAGCCCGAATTCCTAATTAAATCCTAAAACAACTTCCTGCCATTTATAGCTGTCTAAATGCCCCATCACACTGGTACGCAAATAATGGGGAAATACCTGATTCCACAGAAAACCATTAAAAGACTAAAATAACAACAGGATTTTTTTCTTTTCTTGGAACGAACCTAAAATAATTATCATGTTGGAAAAAGTACCCACCACATACTACACACGTGAGGATTGCACACCTGTGCTAAGATCTGGCAGTAACTGAGGTAAAAATTACGCTCTAACCACCCAGCAGTTCCATTCTCAAAATAAGACCAAAATCTTGGCATGCTCCTACACAAGAGTAAGACTGGGATGGATACAACACATTAACATTCACAATATTCTTCATTCCCTCAGAGTGCTTTTCTTGACATGCACATTACACCATATTCCTGCTTACAAGACTTCCTGAGCAATGCAAGTGCTTGGTGCAATCATATAAGTTTAAATTGCTACTTTGGGTAAATTGGTAAAATCCTATTGGTACATTTTTGGTTATGAGATTCTCCTTCTGTTTAGAATAAGGTGGCTGAACACTATGCATATGCTCAGATGGAGGATCCTTGATTTCCTAAGTCTGAAAATACTTGTTCCGTGATTCTGTGTTGCACCACAACGTCGTTCCCTTGGTTAAATGGGGAAATATTATTTTGCCTATCTGGGAAATTGCTTGGAGGCTTGCAGAAGAAACAGGCATATTTATTTTAACTGTTAGATTTTAGTCTCTGCATGAAGTCGCAGTAATTATATCTTTCACTGTGCCCGTATCCAAGCACACAATATATATGTATATAAATAAAATGGAATGTAAATTTGGCCTTTAAGTCTGGGCTCTGGCATGTTGTATTACTTACTTTATGTCAGCCCTTTGTAACACGATACAGATCTGAATTCTGGTATCACTAGTTCGGTCAGAATCAGTGTTTGTTTTACCATCTTGCAAAAGCAATAACTCTTACAGCTGTCCAGATAGATACAAATCTCACTTGAAATATTCAAAATGAATCCTAAGATGGTTTGCTGGCACCCAGAGGGGAAACTGTAGTGCTCTTGCTCCATTCTTCTCCCAAGGCCTCAACTCATGGAGAAAAAACGATATTTACAATACGGTGAGTTTCCAAACTGCCTAACTTTTCAGTTGTGTGTTTTTTATATGTTAAATATGGTTCAGAAGATTAAAGTCTTCGTTTTAGGCGAAGAAAGGAAATAATGTTTCCTGTCCCATTTGCCAAGCTAAGTGAACAACTGTTCCAGCACAATTAGAATTGTTAATTGATTTGAAAACATAGGGCTTTGAAGGTGGAAAACTGCTGACATTATTTCAATGGGGAAATGCACTCCTGAGAGAGAGCACTGCAGTACAATTTCTCTCCTTGTTTTGTTGAATATACATCTATAAAAACACTGTGAATCATGCAGTAAAAACTGCTGTGCTGATATCATAAATCTCTGATAATAAAAATTTCATTGTTGAAACAATAAAATAGACTTTTATTATAACACAGAGTATCCACCTAAACATTGTCCTTTTAGCTTCTTCGAGTTAAATGTATGCACAGTTTTACAGTCTATAAACAGATCTGGAATAAAAGTTAATAAATGTCAAAATTTGCATTTCAAAAAATTCTTGCTGCATTTTAGGGAAGATCAATCTATGAACCTTTCAACATTATGTCAAATGAAATGCTAATTGTACCTTTAGGAATTTCAGAGACAGTGACAAGAAACTAAATGCTCTGTTCCTTTGCATCAGCAAGTCGAGGATAATTGTATATCTACTCTCGTGAACTTCTAAGAAAAAAAGAAAAATGCTAAGAAAAAAGGATTTTCTATTCTTTAACTCAGGAGGGTAAACTCCTTCAGCCACCCTTCATCAATCTACCTTCAAATAAAGTGTGTTAACATGTTGACAATGGACAAATCACACAGAGCTACATTTATTCATTTTATAATAGGTTTGTCAAATGAGCTTCAGCTTGAGATTTAGGAATGAGATACATTTTCATCCCAGAACATCTGACTTACTCTATTCAAGTTACTAGAAATGTTTGCAGACTATATTTCTTTTGGGGGAATGACTATCTTTTCCTCCACCCCAAACTTTATTAGTAAAGTATTACTTGTTTGAACGATAAAAACACTGAAATACAAAAAAAGAAGAGGCATAAGAGGTTTTTTATATCCCCTCTAGACAAATCTGTAATGCATCCCTTGTTTTGTTTAGTAATCAATCTCACCAATTCATCTCCGAGCAATACAAATTATATGTCACAGTTATAAGTGCGAGAACACACTGATGTAGTGAGGAATGCTAGCTGGAAAGTAGCACCTAATTCAGGTTTGCAACATTTTCTCTGGTATAAGCCTCTCTGCACTATATTGAATATATTTCCTACTGCTACATTGAGACTGCTGAAACATTCACTTAGTGCATAGAGATTGAAAGACAGAATAAAGACGGGGAAGTGTTTATGCTCATGTTAACCTATCCAGGCAGCTCTATCCTGCTCTGACCCAGACTAGTCATTTTCTAACTCTCTCAGTGCTTTTATAGTAACCAGTCCGTGGTTTCCCAGATAGGGACTGCTCTCAACCTGCCTTTCTGGCTTATGTTCTATATTTGTATGTATTAGGTCATTCAGTATAAACCCATTCCAAACTGTATTTCATTTAGAAGTTGTATAACTCGGGCATACTTTAGAGCTGGAATTCATATTAAGGAATCCACTTCTATTTGTGTTGCTACTATGTATTTAAAAGGGACACTGGGGATTCTCTAGCAAGTATTTGAGCCCAGTTCTGCTGTCACTAAATCAATGGCAATTCTGACATTGTTCTGAATAGGAACTTGCTTGGGTCTTAGTGTTCATGTGGGCTATCAGCATATACAGTGACTGGCATATTTCTAATTGGCACCAAGTAAGTGTAAAAATTATACATCCAGAAATGATGAATTTGAGTAATTTCAGCCCAGCTCAGTGCTAAAACATACACTGTACTTCTATGGCATTTGTTATGGGAATTGTTTTACTAACGTTTGATTTTTCCCTTTTTCAGTAAAGCAAAAAAAAAAAAGTTTTCATCTTCATTTCCACCACAGAATGTGAGAATGAAAAAGATAAAAGAAAAATTCTGTATCATCAGCTGCGGACCCATAGTAAACATGTAGTAAATAGATATCCAATGTAGTAAACAGGAAATGTGGAATAAGTAAATCAAACTTTTACACAGAATTTCAACATAAATTGAAGAAAAGATTGAATTCAATCAAGTCACTGGGTTGCTTTCTCAACCAATATGTCTTTCACAGCTAAGAAGTTTATAATCAGGAGGATTTTCATCTTCCTTTTTCTTCAGGCTGAAAGTTATGCAAAAAGATCAGATATGAAACAGACAGAACTTTCTTAAGCAAAATATTCATCTCTTTTTTTTTAAGAGTCAAAACTGCAGGCTAATAAAGACCATTTAAAATAAAAGGGACCATTACTCCTCAGTTTTATATGAGCTTACATGCTTTCATTGTGCAAAGTGTGTTATTAATTTAACATGCCAGATTCATAGGTTTCTGCAATATCAGGTTTGATGTATTCATTATCGGCACTCAGTACATTAATTCACGCTGAAGTCCGGTAAATCAAAATTATACCATCTGGCTTCCTGTTCTTAATGATGAATTTGATGTAGGGGTGATTAAGATTGTTAGGCTTTTGAATTTTAATGTAAAAATTAGGGGATTAAAAAGGCATTTAGAAATGACCAATAGTTAGAATAAACTTACTGACAGGATCTAATTTGTGTACTTGCTAGTAAAGCTCCATTTTAATTAGCAGCCGCAGTCTTTCAGCACAAGCTCAAAGAGACAGAAGTTTAGTGATTAAGAAGATGAAGCTGTTAAATTGATAAATTGACCTTGAAATACTTGTAACTGTGGGGGATGGCCTGGTAGCTGTATGGTTGGTGTGTTGTGCTACCACATGGGGGGACACAGTTTTGGGACTGACCCTAGCAATTCTGCCTGTTTAGCTGATTGACCAGCTGGGGATGGGAAAAATCACAGAGGTGACCTGCTCAATGTCTAAATTCAATTCCTCAGTTTGTAAGCAAACAAATTCCTTTATTATTTAGCGCTCTCTGGCAGGTAGCCTGAAACACCATCTCAGTCCTTCAACATCTTATTCACTCCCTTTGCCAGACAGATGTGCTAAAACAAGGTAGGAAAGATACTGGAGTTGAAATGGTATCATAAGGTGAATAATGACCTTTCAGCTTCCATTGAGACCAGAACAGTCAGGAGCAAATTTGGCTCTCGCTTGTCAAATGTTCTTAACAATAGTCAAGCAGGCAAATGTATTGACAAGAAGATCCTATTCTTCCTATGATATATTATTAATCTAGACACTGCAAAAGACACTGCATACTGTCACATTGAAATCGTTAGATCTTTCATGGACAGATAAGAAATGCAAGAGTATGAGAAGGCAAAGTAGCTCTACTTAGAGTGTACGAGTCCCTTAGAGCTGCATAATATAACATGCAATTATATCAGGGCTGATAAGGTAAAAGAACTCACACTCAAATACTTAGTAAAATAATAAAAAAAAAGGGGAAAAAAAGGCGCTATAGCTCTCAATAATTTGGAAAAGTTCCAGTTATTTATATCTTCTCAGAAAAATGTGATGCTATGTAAGATCTCACTTCCCCTTTAAAATTCACAAAGATAGTCACTAATATTGGTACACCGTGGTGGGAATAACTTACAACAGAAAACGGGTACATTTGTACATATCAACAGTTTGAAGGATTCTTATTCCTTGGCAAGTCGGGGAATATTTTAAGTCTTATATTTTAGAGGAAATCGAATCTTGACTAACCACTGCAATTTATGTCATTTTAAATAAGATATATTTGAATAAGTATATTTTTCATGCCCTAAAAAGACTGATGTCTTCTTTTATAAGCTCATCCTGTGACACACTTGAGTAGGTAGGTATATTGATTTTTTTCTTTTTCTGATGGCAATGAAGTGTAAATGGAAAATATCAGACTTGGCAATCACTTAAACCATGTGAAAATTTCAGAGTGAAGGCTATTAGAGTCACTTTGTGATCTCCCTAGATGACCAAGGAAAAAAACATTTCTACATTTCTTCAGATCCTTTGTGTGACAGCTAAGGAGAATAACATTTTTTCTAATATGCCAGTTTTAGTCTCTAGTTGAGAATAACCTCAGTGCTTTCTTATGTCACTAGCTGAGAGAAGATGAAAGACCCAGCCTTGTGTAAATGGCTTTGTCTAACCATCAGTCTTTAGCTCTGCATGGCAGCTGTACTATTGACATTAGCTTGTGCACTGGGTGAAATTGAAGTGAGTTAAATGTGACCTTGGCTTAGTTGTTGAAGTAGAAATGAACTCTACAGGGAGTGAAAAAAAATAAGACCAGTTTCTCTAACTTCATTTTTTCTTTAATGAGTTTAACAGCACTCTTAGGATTTGATACATTTTATAAAAAAGCTTTTATTTCCTTTTCTATTATACAGTGAGTAATCACCATTAGTAAGGTTAGCTTGCCCTTTTAGTATAAAATCCTGATTTTAGGTGTTTATATCCCAATTACTATAAAAAGCAGATCTCTCAAAAAAATCCATGGCCTTGTCTCTGCATTGCCCACCGTAGCATTTCACAAAAACTTGTGAACAAGACTTATTAATTATAATTAAAGCATTAAAAGTACTGCAAAATATTCAGTGTGTCTAATGACTTTGCCTGCTAGGTTACACCAAAATTCACTGAACTACCTGCTGGTAAATCATGCGCTCAAAATGTGAGGGACGTGCAGGTAAGTGAGGATGGTCTGGAGTCAATCCAGAATTTTTGCCTTGTTTAGTTTCTGCATTTATTTAGTGTGTACATGACAACACGAGACATCTGAGGATGCACAGAGGAACCGGGAAAACCTGTCACACCTTCCTCCAGCTTTTTGGCTGGATGAATATAGGGGTTCAAATTGTGTACTGGGCTACGCTCACTGCATACTTGCACCAAGCCAGTAAACAAGATGATAGAGAAACAAAATAGATATGTAAACTGCTTGCCTGTCGTAGGGGCAGCAAGCTAAGCGTATTTTGTTAAAAAGGGCTTCAGAGGAAGCCTCGTTGTTGGCCAGGAAATGGCAAGAAGAGCCATTCCAGCTCTGCATCTCCTTGTCAATGAGAGGGCATAGGAGGCCAGCAGCTATCTGAGGAAGGACCAGACATTGAGAAACAAATCTTCCCAAGCCTTTATTTCCTGATGGCTGCAGAGGCATTTCAGCTCTACTGCTCAAATCGATGACTGAATGCTCAGGTCCCATGTGTGGCAGCCCCAAACCTGAGGATACTCCGGACAGAGGAGAACTCGCACTTGAGAGTAGATCTACTGTTCAGCAAAGAACTGAATAGTGTAATGTAGTAATCTGACAGAAGTATTGGTAAGAGTGATCAGAATACTGGCTAAAACAGAGAGAGTTACCTGGACTATGTCAGCTTTGCATTTTTATGGAAATGTGTGCACAAGCCCTTTCATTTCCATGGAATCTTCCAAGAGAGAATTTCATCCTTATCAGAATTTCCTGATTTGATATTTGCAGCCTGTTATTTGTGAGCTTTATGCCTGATAAAACACTATTATTTTCCCAGTTCCATTTCTGCATCTGTCAAATAATTCCCACTCAATTACATTTCACAAGACTTCTTAAGCAGGCCTAGGTTCCCTTTCTTATAATTTACTGTTTTTAAGTAATGGGTCAAAGGTTTATGTGGTATATTCCACTACCCTCAGATTTTCTGTATTGCTATTTGAAAATTGAAAATCTTTCTTTTCATCTTCAATGTCTTTCTCTTACATTTTTCTGTATTATTTCATAACCATATATCTGCCCTTGGTCCTAGCCTTTCCAACTGCTCTTTCTTTTAGTATCCACTGCCTTCATTTTGACTTATTTTCCAGTTTTGTACAGTCATCAAATTTCAGCCTGTTACTGCACATTCTGTGTTTCATGCTACTCATATATATATACAGAGCGAGAGAGTGAACAAAATCTGCGTTAATAGTGATACTTTGGCCTTAGACTTCCCTCACTCACAACTGTTAGAACTTACAACTACCTTTTATAATATACATGCCAATTCTCAGGACATTAATGTAACATACTGCTGGTGTCATATATCACCATGCCTGAAGGAAGCTTCTCCTGGATTCTGTCTGAAAAACGTCCCTAGAAGATCAAGAAAGATTTCTTTCTATAGCTTTGCTTTGTTTCAATACATCTGAGTTTTATTTAAACTTTTTTTTTTCAAACTAAGTAAATATCTTCCGATTCCATAGTTATCATACTTGCTATCTATTTGTTGAATTTAATTAAATCACTAAGACTTTTGGATTAGAGGTCTAAATCATAGGAAATTACTTTGATAAAATCAGAGATAAGTGGGAATATCAGCGAGTACTTCCAGTGGTTTAACAAATTAGATGGAGGCCAGATTTATGTTTTTAAGGGATACAGAACTCATGGACTGCAAATTGCAGCTGTTTCAAGCAGCCTGCAGGTGCACAGCACAGAACTTGGAGATTCAGGATCACAGAGAATATGTCTGGCAAGGTCAGATTCAGCCCTAAAAAATAGCATGGCCAGATACAGATAAGGGCCTGGAATATTAGGAGCAGTTCAAGGCAATCACAAAAAGCTGGATATATACAGCTCCGTGCATTCATGAGCATTTTGTCAGTATTGCCAAACAAGTACACTTTTTCATAGCTTACTGAAGGATACTGTAGGCGAACAACTGTTCTTCTCTTCCCAGGCTTGCCAGTCTCAGAATAACACGGTGGGACTTCAGAGGAGGAGGAGGAAAGCTAGCAACTTAGGTTCCTTCCATCTCTTATGTAATTTTAGGTTCAGTTTCATTGTTAATTCTACTGTTTGACATTTTACAGATTTTCTTTCTCTCTCCGAGGACAGGATCTGATGCTTTTAATGTCTTCTCACTGCTAGAACTGTATAGTAAAATCTCCACTGTTTATGTATGCTAATAATGATCACCTGTCATTTTATAAAGCCTATTAATAGAGAAAGAGCACAGAGCTTAAAAATATAGAACTTGAAATTGTTAGGGGACAAATAGCCATTCGTATGCGTTTAAGAGAGAAATGCACTTCTGAGAGATCGTGAAATTTACTTACATGGACTTGAAGAGTTTTAGAAAATTCATGTAATTAACTGGTGTCTTTACCTTCTAAAGTATTTGGTTCACCTTTCATCTTATAAGTCAAGCTTTCTAGATTTTAGCTAGATCACTTCTTAAATATATGTTACTTTGCCCTTTTCAATTCCAAAGAGATTATAAATAAATTTGCTAAAGGTTTCTCCATCTCTTCTGGGACGCTTCATCAAGTGTGTACCTTCTGGTCCTTTAGTTTTGTCAGTCTTTAAATGTTCTAATTGCTAGGTCACCTCTTCTGGCACGATCTTGGGTTTCTTCAGTATGCCTTCCACCTCTGCTGTAAAATTTATGTCTGTTTCTGGCATCTGTTCCCAGTCCTCCTGTGTGAACACTGAGGCTAAGAATTCATTAAAATTTTTAGCAATGCATACCTAGGCTGTCAATAAATTACTTTCACTATCTTTTTGAGGCCTTATTGTCTCTTTCACTGATGTCTTGTCCTTATTAGCCTATTTATCCTAACTTAATCCCAGTTTCTCCTTTGTTTTACAACAAATTAACTTAGAAGTCACTCCATTATAAATGATTGTAGGAACTATGCAGGAAAGTAAAGCAGACAACTGTATTTCAGTCTTGCTCAACACTTTCCTTCATGTTTTTGCCTCCTCTGTGCTCATTTTGCATTTTTTCCTGGCTCCTTACCTCCTGTAAGTTGGGGAATTTCCATTAGTTGGTTCCCTTCTCTAATGTTACTCAAAGATGTTACGTCTTCCGAAGACATAGTAGATTTGAATCTAATGTAGTCTATACTTGAGCAATTATTATAATTCATGCAAATGGGATGTAAAGAACAAGTTCTTGAAACACTTACCTTGCTTGAGTATCAACATTTATCAGATACAGATCAAGTTCATTGCATCAAGGAAGCAATTCTAGACTGGTATCCTTTTTCATCCTTCCAACAGCTGTGGAGGCTTTTCAGAGAAAGTAGCTAGGTCTTTCAGCATAGATTAATTTGAAATGTTGCAGTGCTGTGGTAGAACCTTAGAGTCAATTAAAAACTAGGTACAGCTATTGTCAACCAGTAACAGATGCAAATCAACGTAACTATGGTTTATCTATGCCTGAAAATTGTATGATAAATAAATGTTAAAGTTAATGCCCTCATTTGTATAATGTCAACAAAATCAGTACATCTTTGTGCATGGATGCTTTTATGTCTACTTAAACATGTGATATATCAGTTAAGCTTGCACCAGTGTACATGTATAGCTTTCATTAAATTTTATCTATATTCTAAAATTCTATATATTCTTAAATTTCCAAGTAGTATAATACAAGGTTTAGCTCTTTGTGCCTTTCATTTTGCAGCCATAAATAATTGTAGACACAATGATGCACCAAGAATGTTATTAACCTACTTGAGCCTCTGATAAATTCAGAGCCATAGCTGTTATTACTATTGATTTTATCTTTGCTATGCTTCTTGAATTTGCATACACACATCTTAGAAAAACCAATGAGTACTTAATTATTTGCAATTATTTTCATATTTACCTATTTTTCACCTCTTCAAATATTGCAGATTATCTTTCTTTCTTTCTTTCTTTCTTTCTTTCTTTCTTTCTGTCTTTCT
>JAYECN010047356.1:0-28680 GCA_035222435.1 Microcambeva ribeirae | reverse complement strand
AAGAGAAGAGAAGAGAAGAGAAGAGAAGAGAAGAGAAGAGAAGAGAAGAGAAGAGAAGAGAAGAGAAGAGAAGAAGAGAAGCTGTCAGAGCAGCCGCGGAGCCCATAGTAGTGCGACGCAGTCCCGGTCCTCTCAGCAAAGCCATTGCCGCCGCAGGCTGCCCCGGGCCGGGCTCTGCGGCCCGATGCTCCCGCAGGGGCCGGTGCGGCTCGGCGTTTGCAGGTGGCAGGGACCCCGCGGTCCCGCTCAGGCCGCTTAGAACCGGGCGGCTCTGGAGGTGACGGTGCGCCGCTCTCCCGCTGCGGTCAGGAGCAAAACGCAACGAAATTAAGCTCTCAGATCCCGAAAATCAAGTGTTCTAATAACCGCGAGTATGGCAGAAGGGGCGAAATAGTAGCTAAATTGTGCTAAGTGATATTACCCCCTTCTCTTTAATTTCTGCTTTAATAAAGAAGGGGAGATTTGGTGAGGGAAGGAAAGGTGTTTTTCGTGGAAAAGGCGAACTCTCCCCAAGTGCAGAGTCTCAGGGCAAGGCAACCCGCGCGGAGCTGCGGGTTCAGATGCAACGCGCGGCTCCGGCAGCCAATTCGTGGGGCAGTTCTGCTTTTTCGATCTGTCTCACGAGTGAAAATTATGTACTTTTATATAAAGACTGTCGGACTTATAATATTGAATGCACTTTAAGGCAGAGGCTAATTTTGAATTCTCACAGAGCATGTTGCAGAAATGCGATGTACTTTTCACATGCTCAATACAAGTATGAGAGAATTTACCAGGGACTCAAGATCTGATTTGTAATGTGAAGAAGGGTTAAATCAATACTATATATTTTTCTTGTGCATTAGAAGGCTGTTAAGTGTTTTGTATTTGCTATCTCAGTTTGGTTTTAAGTTTATTTGGACATTTGAAAACTGTGCTTTTAGTATAAAAATTCGTTATACATTTTAGTATTGTAATAATGTAGTTACGGATACTAAGAATAAAACACAGGTCGCTGCTTAAGAGGAAAGTCAGATCTCAGACAGCGCTCTCTGAGGTGAATGTCGCTACGAATTAATTGTACTATATTACATTCGATGCTAAGACGTAAATTTGCCTGCGTTTCATTTTATTTAAGCCACTACAGCCAAGGTTCCTCAAATGCATGCTGTTTTTTGTTCAAAATACATTACGGGATCGCATTTAGAGTGACAGTATAATTCAGATTGATAGCATCTCATTATTTGACGCTTCTGATAAAACAGAATAGATTGAAAGTCTATTTTAATTGCTGTTGTTATCACAATTTGTTTTCTAGAAATAGATTTGACTATACTGTGAGGGCAGTATCAAATCCCCTTATGTCTGCGAAGGAGGTAGAAGACTGCCCTAAATACTGTCAGTCTCTAGTCAAATAAACCTGGAGATATTATCTCACTGTCCGGATACACAAAATATTCTTTATTGCTCATATATTTTCGGGTCCGTTGGCACTGATGATTCAGAACAAAAATCGCCCCTGTTATTTCACTATGATCCTGGATTTAGGTCTAAGTATCTTGCGGATGGCAGCAGGATCGGGCCCGTACTAGATAGAAGTTTTCTAGGCGAGTATAACCTTACAGAGAAATAACTGAGGGGTAATTAATGGTCATTTCAGCGAAGTTAATGAAGGATGCCTCTTTATTTTCTGTATTTAAACACCGATTTGCAAAGCTTCCTAAAAAAAAAAAAAAAAAAAAAAAAAAAAAAAAAAAGGTATAAAACCTAAGTAATAAAATGCAAAATGTCAAAGACTAATTAGACTAATTAGAGGTGTGTAAATTGTTTATCCTCTGATATGTGACATTTGCTATGGAAAGCCTGAAATCGGTTTCTGTAAACAATAAAACCGCTTAATCAACTGTTTGCACTTCATTCCCTTATTTTGACTTTATCAAGTGCATCTGAAGCCTACATTTTATTTAATAAAAAGATTATAGCAAATCAGTTTGAATATTTACAAAACAATCATATGTGCCACGGTATTAGCCAACTGTGAAATAATTTGCTGTCTTGAAATATGAGAAGAAAAAAACTGCCAGTATTGTTGAATACGTATAAACTATATAGTTTATTTTTAGATGCCTGCGAAAATGTGTTATACTTCCAAAACATTGAAAGCATCCATCAGTCATGGAGCTGTGATGAGCGATTCATGTATATAGAAAGGGCTAAATCTGGCGTTCTTATCTTAAGCAAACTAGTCAATTAATTTGGAATCACGACTGGTTTGTAGTGTGTCCAAGGATGGTGATACTGTCCAGAGGCCTGTATTTATTTTCTCCTTTGTCTTTAAGTTCTGTGTCCCCGGACAATATTCATATCTCAAATGCTAGCGCTCTCAAAGAGGAGAGTTTTCTTTGTCTTTCTTTCTTGTCTCTCACATCACTTACAGTTGCTCGCACCTACATCTCTATGAACTTTCTCCAATTGCTAGGCTTTATACAGAACATGTCCATTGACTTTTAAGAATGCTTCCCCTCTTTGCTTTAGTAGATCACTGGTGGTTATTGAGTTAGTCTTTAAGCCACATGGGCTGTTTAAATATCAGCTATAAACAAAATAAGAGAGAGTACATGAGACTCCTTGCAAATCCTCTTCACCAGCCACCCTGGATGTGCTCCTTTTTCATATGCTTCTCAACTGTGAAAAGTTATCTTTGGGCCACAGTGAAAACTTTATAAAGACTAAAGACTCAAATATTTGCTGTCTAAGAAAGAAATAAGTTCAGTTCAATTCATTTTCTTTTTAACAGCTATAGTGAAAAAAAATAAAGCCATAGAAATTATTGAATAACTCTTCCAATAGATATTAGAAAGCATGGAGGGGTCATTAAAGAGAAGGAAAATAATCCTTGTCTCATTTTGTATCTCAATTTTAAACAACACGTGTCTCAAGTGAATATTTACGGGTTGTTAATAGGCTAGTACATATTCTAGAAGATGCAACAAAAAATTATCAACAGTCTATTCACAAACCTTTGCCGTGTCTCCGTGTTTGAGGATGGGCGTAAGGGCTGCCTTTGCCAGCCCTGAATAGAACCCTATTGTGTGGGCTTGTTCCATTGGAATCAATGGGGCGACATGTGCAGTGAGATGCTAATGAACACCAGCATAGGCAAAGTCGGCCCCGCTAACACGTGAAACTGTTTTTACAGATTAATCCTCTTCTTATGGTACATTTAGTCAAGCTGTTGAAAATTTGAAGGTGCAGGGAGGTTTTAATATACGAAACAACTTGCTTTAATTTTTATTTTGCACTATTTAAATCACACTTTCCCTCCCTTATAATTTGAATTGTTCTCCAATCCCTTCTTATTTAAAGTTGTAGCTCAAGTCAGGCAGTCAATTTTAGTGGCAGTTGCACTGTTAAGGTAGCTGCGTTTTACAAATTCAAAATAAAGTACCTTGGAGTAAACAACATCAAGCACAATTCCAAACAGAGAAATGATTGCCATAGAGCAGGCACATGAGAAAGTAGAGTGCTGGCAGTGTGTAATCTTGGGTCCATTGAGTCATTGCTCTACTACACCTGCAGGAAAGGAAGCTAAAAAAAAGTTTGTCTTATGAAATACACAGAGACAACAGACCCTGAAGATACCTGCTCTGAAAACCAAGCACGTGGTCCTTGTTTCATGGGAGGCTAGAGAGTGCAGAGCCCATCAGCACTATTTCTTGGGCTGAAGGTTAATCAGCCTAGGTCAAGACAGATGATCAGAATGAGTCACTCGACTTGGAAGTACAAAGACCTGCCAAAGTATTATTGGGAGACCATGTTTCCTGAGGGCTTGTGGCAGGCTTGGAAGTACTCAGGTACACAACAATGAGGATCATAAAAGGCCTTTTAAGAGACAGAAGGGAGAAAAGAAAACCAGGTCCACTGACACTGTGTTTTCTCATGAGCTTATGGCAAAGGTTAACTATTAACCACTGAAACACTGATAAAATGTAGTGTTTGTTTGCTTATTATGAGGCTTGCCAGGGCCAGAATCTAACCTTACTGAAGTTGACTGATGTCTCTCTGTTTCAATAGACTCCGAGGTCAAGCCCCTAAAATTCAAATTAACAGCACAGTTCCTTGCAGTAAAGAACCACTTAGTAATGTAAGAAAAAGCTTAATTACTCCAATGAGATCATTTAGTTTTTAAACAAAAATGTTTTAATTGGGCGAAGCCCCCTTTGTATTTGTTTCTCAAGAAGGAAATTGATCGGTGAAATGTTAATAATAAGATCTTAAGAGAGCCCGTGCCAGCCATAGACATAAAGCTCAGCTAGGGGGGGATCACAATTTCGTTTCAGCCACTGATGTAGAGTAAAGCTGTTTTCAAGGAAGAATATGTGAGTGAAAAGCGAGCCATCTTCTCTAGTTTTCTAATACTTCTTCTGTAGACATTTCTTGTTCTTCTGTAGCTGGACCAAAGCTGAGGATCCAGTAAGAGCAGCTTCACGGATCCAGGTCTAGCCTGAAGCCATTATCTCTTTCCTTTTAATAGTAAAACACTTCCTTGCAGGAGTGCTTAACAGGGTCCCTGATGAACCACTACTTTCATCTGGATTTCAGTGGCTTGAGATACTGTCAGCGAATCTAATTTTGAGAGGAAAATCAGGGGAAATGAATGATTCCTTGGTGAAGGTTAGCACTGCAGCAGGAAAATCCATGTAATCATGCTGCTGTCTAGGAGCTTGGGAAAGAACGGGACATTGGGGGCTACAGTCCTTCATCAACCAGCCTGTGCACAGGGGAACATGCAGTCTGCCCTGCCACTCCCTCTCCTTTTTCAGATATTTTGTGTGTATGTCCTGGGGAGAGCTCCGAGGCTCTTCTGAGTACAAAGAAGGTCATTTTGGAGAGGGACGGCACATGCACAAAATGAGGAAAATCCTTTGCCTCTTAATTGCCAGAACACGAATTCACACGAAAGCAAACAAACATTTTATCTCACCCACTCATTGGTAGTGCAGTTTCCTTGTGGAACTATCAGTGTCTGTTATTTTCCCTAACAGTTTATTTTTGTTCTTCAGTGAGACCAATGGGCCCAGCAAAGATGTGAGGAGCCTTTGCCTGTAGGCAGGTAAAGCAGATAAGAAAGGGTAGCAATAAAGAGAATGATAAAAAGTAAAGGGAAAGAAGGAAGACACTCTGTGTGTTTTTAGTTCTAAAGCTCTGCATGACTGCTGTCCACAGCTTCAGTAGAAAATAAATATTTTTGTTGCTTCTAAAAATAATATTCTGTTTTAAATGTAGTTCACAGTATATATGCCTTGGTTTGTCTTCTCTTTTTCGCACTGGCTTTGATGCCAAGTGAAGATCTTCTCCACAACTGCCAGGTATTTGAAATGGATGATGAATGTGTAGCTGCTCTGGATTTTGCCAGTATTGCCACCTCCTTGCCAAACTTTAGAAGACCAGTTGTGCGTTATTTATGCATGTGAACCGCTCTGCACTTCCTAGAGATTTGGAGCACACATATAGACTTCATACTCTCCCCACTTTTTATGGTTTCCACCATCTGAAATTCCATACTGTCCTTGGGGCACTGCAAAATTTTGCAGTTTAACAAAATCATTAGAATTCAAACACTTAGCTCCTTTAATGTGGACATTCAGGGTACCCTTTCCCTATATATTTTATCTGAAGTCAGATAATCTCTGGAGTTGCAAAGCTATCAAATTAACAAAATATTAGTTCAAATTTGGCCTATCTTACTCAGAAGAATAAAGACCTGCTGAACCATGCTGACCTACTGGTGGTATTAGTAGATTAGTATCAAATATATTGTCTGCAGATAATACTACCATAGAACTCAATGTCTTTTAAAAATAAAATTAAATGGAAATAATTAAGAAAGAATCTTTAATATCTTAGCAGAAAATCAATCTTTCAGCCTACTTTACATACTCCGAATTTTTATTCCTGGGGTGAAAACTGCAAAATGAATAAACACTTACCTCAAAAGAAAAAGGAAAAAAAAAAAATAAAAAAAAAATCCTTAAAGGATATTCTTTAGTGCATGAAAAAATCATTTTATGTCATGTGGGTATATATGCTGCTGGCTCTTCTAAGTCAGAGAAAACAATATAGTATTCCACAAGAGCTTTTATCCTAGTGAGCAGAAACTGACTGAACAAAAGAATGAATTAATCAATTATTGAGTGAATGTATTAAAAAACTCCACCTGCTCTGTTCCAAAAATCTCTCACTCCACTATACAGGGGTTTGTTACTTTGACTAATATTAAAGCCTTCCCCTCATTTTTAAATAGTATGTTTTTTTACAGTTGGAGTGTCTGCCAAAATGCAAACTATGTAACAAAGACCTTGCCATTCCTGATATATCTGACATCAGGAAATAACCACTGTCATTGTCCTAAAGGTGATGAAGAAGATAGTCAGTTAAGAATGAAAGACAAAATAGTAGATCTTTCTACTGCTTTTTTAAAGAAATGCCCCAAACACTTGATCTTAATGCTTAATTTTGAGGCTTTGTTTTACCCACATGAATGATTTACTTACAAACATGAGGAGTTTAACTTAGAAGACTGTGCAAAGGGATTCTTGAGAAAATTTTGTAGTGTCCTGCCTTCATGTTCCAAAACATAGCGTGATGCTTTATTTTCTACAAACAAGAGAAAAGAAATAGTTTTTTTTTTTAAAAAAAGCACAGGAATGGTCTTTATTTGTTTACCAGACCCAAGCAGAGGTTGCTAGAAGCTCATAAAAGTAAAGTTCTAAAATGAAACCCAGGAAAGTTACAATATTTATGTCTTCTTGTCAGGGCATGATTGAGCAGGCTATACTAGAGACCTACCAGTGTTACTGAAGCAAAAGAGTTTGTGACTGGGGGTTACTGGTGCTGCATCATGCTGGATTAAACAGAGGGAAGAATTTATTTATCCCCAGAAACTACAGCTTTAAGCACTGTTTAAAAAAATAAAAAATAAAAAAGCACTGTCCTCCTCAGGAAGGTGCTGAAATGCAAAGCCAGCGCTCAGCTCCTTTTCTCTCTCTTGGTGGCATTTGAAAGTGTAAAGCTTTGAATACCAATTGCTTGAACTGGACATATGTGAATCTCTTCTAATCCTACTAATCCTGTCCCCAAGTGCTTCTTTGTATGTGGAGGCAACACACATAGATCTAAGTGAAAGTGGCCGTAATCCTGGAAATGTGGAAAAATGTCCCAGTGTGGGAGCCGGGAGAGGGAAAAGCTCCCTGGCAGAGGGGACCTGCTGGAGAAAGCATTGTGTCGGTGGGGTGAGCGGGGGCGGCAGGGGGCAGGGGGCTCTCGAGGAGAGCTCTCACCTTTTCTGAGCTGCTAGGAGGAAAGCAAACCCACCCAGCGGGAAAGCTCCCTTGCAAACAGCCATCGCACACTTGAGCAAACCCACAGAAGTGAGACAAAGTTTCCAAATGCTGGGAAATTCACCCACTGGCAGCTTTCAGCAGTGTGAGCTCAGCAGGCCAGGCCCTAATGTGCTGACTTCATTATTTCCCAACCTCGCTGCGCTGAATGGCAGATTTGTTTATGGAATTGTGGGCTATTGCTCCTGCTCGGGCCACAGAGATTTGGAGGGGAATTGGGATCTCAGCTCCAAAGACCTGACTCTCAATCTTCGTGATGACCCTTTTATTCTGAGCAGAAGTGAGAATCAGGCCATGTAAGCAGATGTCTTTGCCAAACACTAACAAGGCAACAGAGAAGTCAGTATAAAACCGATCAGCTGTATTCACTCAGCTCTCTGGAAACTGCAGACTTCGAATCCTCTGAATATACATAGGTAATAGAAAGGATGTAGACAAGAGAAATGTTCATGTCTTTTACAAGGCGTGTGGGCTCAGCACTGAAACCTCAGAGTTCAGTGTTGGATACTGGATACTAACCAACCCTACAGGCTTTCCAAAAACAGAAGCTGAATAATTCAGATATGTGCATTATGTGCATTTCTCACATTTCTGAAAGATCAGACAACTAATATACCTTTTCTTGGCTGGACACTGAGTAAAGTGTGTTTATTATACAGGGAAATTAATCTTTTTTTTTTATGCTTTCAAAAGATTTTAAATTATGGTGAAATTGATAATGTTATTTGCTAGCCAAATCTTTATTTTGTTCAATAAATCTCCAGATAAAACCATGTTAGGTAGGGAAATCTAAGGCTGTATATTCTCTAGGAGTTGGCTTTTTTATTACCTCACCAGACTTTGCACTTCCATAAATAAGTGTCAGCTGAAATTAACCTGCTGTTTAGAGATAGTATAAAACATCCCCCAATCAGCCTGGGGGCTAGAAGACAAGGCTAGAACCTTAACTCTGCCTGAGCAGAGCAATAAGATTCCCTCCTGGAAAGATGCTAAGCAAAAACCCGCAGTGGTCTAAAGTCACTTCAGTAAAAGAGGCAGGGGAAGGTCTTTTTGGTGTGTATCAGAAAACACACAGCACAAAATGGGCTGGATTAAAGCACTAGTTAAGTTTAGTGATAGTGGAGCTATGTGAACTTGGCATCAGCTGCTTGCTTGCGAGGGAAACACTGCTCACGTGAGGAAGCGTTCTTGGTCTCAGACTTTAAGGGGCGCGTTTGGTGTTCCACACGTGCTTGCACCTGATTTTGGCAGCACTGTCCTGCCTGCGACTCTGGCCCGGCACTGCCTCTGCACTGGTTTTGTCAGCATGTCGTCCTCCAGGCGGGCACAGAAGGAGCCTTAGCAAAGCCCAGCGATTCAGAACAAAGAAAATACTCACTGTACGTTGACCCGCTTGTACATTTACTTTAGCCTTGTATCCTATGTGACCAGCTGAGGGAGAAGAGAATAAAGAATTTCCCTGTGAGTTAGTTAATTTCATTTATATTAAATAATTCCCATGCAACATATGTATAGCTTTTGGAACATGTTCCCATAGGATTTTGTGCTTACCAAAAACCTGCATGAGTTTAAAAATGATTAGAGAAACTCACGGAGGAAGCCCTCCTGTGGGAAGGGCTGGGAAACGTGCAGGAGTGTGCTCGCCTGCCTCGCAAGGCCCCCGAGCCACCCTTGCCACCCGGCGCTGGAGCGCACTTGTCCCCACGGGCCTGGGGCCGGCAGCTGCTGCGCGAGCCCTCGGCCGGTACCTGGGGACACCGCAGCTCCCGAGCCCCCGGTGAGTGACCCACGGCTGCCTAGAACCCCCCTCATCACTGCCTCAGAGGCCTGGAGCATCAAGCAGCGCGTGTCCATAACACAGGACTTCCCGGCCATGCAGAGGAGGGTGCTGCATGCACATGGCTTACAGGATAGAAGACACAGCCTACCTTAGCTCCTCTACCAACCCGAAGGTAGCCAGCCATGTTGGGACACTGCTGGTGGAGCCCTTGGCCGGCGCCTGTGCCCTGGCACCGGCAGTCTGCACGCTACAGACTGTGTGTTACAGGCAATGTTACACAGCACGTGCATATCCATGGTGTCCCTCAGCCTCTTTCTGTTGGCCCTCCCACCGGTTTCAGGCTGGACACAGTGCACATCCATTCATGTTTTCCCTTAGAGGTAGCTGCTCAGTAGTTCTCCCTCCTTCCTGATCAGCCCAAATGCCTGGACAGTGCTCAGACCACACTGGGAGGCCAAACTGGTAGGACATGTAGGATGCATCTTCCTCAGGTTAGGTCTTAAGCCTGTGAGAAAAAAGCGTTACTGGCGTATGAACACAGTTGCCTCTCAGAGGAGCCCATGTGGAGAAGATTTTTACAACATTGCCTGTGTTTTGTGGATCTTTTTTTTTGGCGCCAGGGCCTTGAAGTCTAGCCTTGGCTTTCCTTTAGGTGACCGCTTTCAGCACAGTGCGGGGTGGCCCGGGAGGGAGACAGCTCCCGCCAGCTCTGGCAGGTTTACAGGTGCCCAAAGCATTACGACATTAACACAGCCAGAAGCGCCTGGCCATGTCCTTGCTCTGGGCCCGGGAGAGCAAAGACACTGTGCTTCACGGGCTTGTACTGGACTCTCTCTTCCTACTTTCCTCACCCTGTTCCTCAGTGTCATGTAGGACCTAGGCTAGAGGCCTGGGAGGGGATGTGGGAAGCAGCTGGTGAGACTCAGTTTGGCTTACGAGAGCTCAGTGCAGACATCGAAGCCTCGGAGGCTGAAGGGTTAAACGCTCGTTTGCTCGCCCTGCCCCAGCAGCTATGACAGGTCCTGCAGGGGCAGGGCGGCTCCAGCCAGCGGCCCATTTGCTTCGAGGTGACTCTCGATAAGGGCAGGAGAAAGGCCGTGTGGTGCTCACCAGAGCAAACCTGTGCTGTACTGAGTGGTGGTGACACAGGACTTCTGGCACACCGACCTGAAGTCAAGGCAAAAATTTAGAAGTCTTCCCACAAGTGCTTCAAACGCTGGCTGGGGAAGAGCCATGCCTGGGAGCACCTGGAAAGGCGCATCAGCCTCAGCCAGCAGTGTTGCTGTGCAAGGGGGGTGGATGCTGCCACTAGACTAACCCTCATTTACAGTCGGTTCTATAATAAACTCACCCTGATGTGCTGAGATGAGGAAAATCAAACCCAGATGTTGTTACCCCTGTTCGTGTACAGGCATCTTGGCCCATTAATATTCATGGAGAGGTAATTTTTTTTTCTAGATACAGTCATAAAACATGGCATTATATCTAACTGAGATAAACTAGGATCCCCCTCATTTTGTTTTCTTTAATGGATTCTCACCAGCAAGGGATCTGACCCTATTTCTATAACCTGCCCCAAATGCCAACAAATGGAGTCTGTTTCAGTTCAAATCAATGAAGAATATTAATGCCTTTAAAATCCTTCCAAGTGGTCACAAAAACAATGAAAAGATGTAGCACCCTGTAGGCTAAAAGAAACATTGAAATCAACTGGGTGAATTTGGAACTTAATAGGTACTGTTGGGATCTACAGAAATTCAAGAGCCAAAGGCAAGATTAGCTGGATTAGTGCTTCAGTGGTCCTTCATTATCCATTTCTCCCTCAGTGACATGATTTGTGTCTTCAGTTAACTGTGCTTATTAAATGAAAACGATGAAGGATTGAGGCAAAAGAGCATATGTAGAAGGAGGATGGTGAATCTTGCTAATCTTGTTTAGAATATTACTGCATTTCATTACATGGGAAATTTCACTGTGGTTTCCTACATATTCTTCCACTGTTAGGACTTAGAACTTCATCTTAGAAAAGTGGAGATGCAGAAATATTTCACAGTTTCAGTGATTTGTCGAACACAGGTCAGAGACAGGGCAGAATCGAGTCCACTTGAATCTGGGATTTCTGAGCACAGACCATTCTGCTTGCTCTAGTTTACATTGCTTTCAGGGCTGTGATAACCAGAGGGCCACTTCTGTATGAAAGCATCCCAGCAGGCCTCTTCAGGGAAAGCAGGAGAAAGGAGTCCCATAATGATCGGAGTACAGGTGTCACTGTTCTGCAGACACTCTCAGCACTGACTAAGCCAATTTTTTTCAGTTGTCTTATACAAAATAAAAGGAGGGATGGGGATATGTATATGCCCCAGGCAGTACTGGGAGCATGAGCCTATTGTCCTCACAAGTAGCGTGTTGTCTGAAGCTGAATCTGAAAATCATACCATACAATTTCTCATAGTGCAGGTAGAAAGTATGTCCCAGAGCATATTTCAAATAGCCGTTTAAACTGCCTGTTTATCCAAAACAAATATGACAACATCACTTTTTAATTTCTCATGGTTTCAAACAAAATTTAATTAGGTGCAGTGCAACCTTGGAAAAAAATAAGAAACAGGGAAGGGATATTGATTCTTTATTATCCTTTAATTGTCCATTCTGATGTGTTAAAACTGAAACAATCTTCCATCTGCAAAGTCTAATGAACTCCAAGATCAAACAAGATCTTGCTAATTACAAAGTTAATGAGGACAAGTTCACAGGCAGAGTTAAGTTAGTAATTACATGTTTCAAAGCATCTTGAAGCTCAATAAGATCTTTATTTGGTGCTATAATGGTATATATTTTGCATTTCTGCTTTCTGAATGTGTTGCAGAAGGGCACCCTATGTATGGTATATGCTGCTAATCATGTGCAAACAGGGCACAAGGCAGACTTCAATAAATTAAGAGACTGTTTATAAATCAACTCAACATTGAAATCTCATTTACATTTCTGTTATCCTATGTAATGTGTTTACACACAAATAATGTCAACATTAGCATGGGAGGGGAGTGAATTTAAATTCCACAGCATGTTTCTCAAACCAAACAGTCAAGGAAAGGCAAACATTTTAAATTAGTATACAAGCAGATAGATTTTTTTTTTTAAGCACTACTAAATCAGGCCTTTGAACTCACAATGGTAAGAGGAACCTTACATACATATCCATTTCAAGGGGATCCTTATATTGGGCACAAGCAGGATAGGGAAGCCAAAGCAGTGCTGTGTTTAAAGCAAGTTACTCTTCTCAGTCATGACAGTGGACAATTGCATATAACTATTATTTTGCTAGGATTTTGTCATTAAAGCTTATTCTCTGTTAATCTCCTGCTCTTCTGAGCTTCCCTTTTAAAAGAGAGGGTAACATTGGACTGGTAGTTCTGCCTGCTGTCCTTCCACAATAGGCAGTCCTAAAGGGCCTCCTAGAATTGTAATTGCAACTGAAAAGAAATCAAAACAAAAAAACAAAACAAACCAACCAAACAAAAACCAACTGAATTGCTAAACTGCTATAGTTGAGTTGCTTAATGGAATTAGTAGAAGGGATGCGAGAGTGTGACGGCACCCAGCAAATAACAATACAGCTATCCCTTTCTTTTGCCCTGCATCAGGCAAACAATGTTGCTTGGAAAAAAAAAAAAAAAAAAAAGGCAGGTCCTTGGGCAGCATGTTGTAGCTGCTTTAGAGCTCATATTCCCAGACTGAGAAATACAGCCCGAGAGGTGACAGGCATACTGGGTACCAGAAGTTTCCAATGCTCTAGAAGTTCCAGATAGGAGATGGAACCTGGCAGCTCTGAGCAACATGGCTGTCTCATGTCTGTATATACATACATTATTTCATATTTCTTTTAACAATTCCTTGGGTCTCTATGAAGTGGCAAAGGCACTGAAATGTAGTTTTCTCTTCTTTTTGCAGAAAGCTGATTTTACGAAATGTAATTCTTCAGGCCATGGTTACATGAGCGATTTTTTGATATTAGTCCTGGTTTATTTGATCCTTACCCTTACCTCACTTCCTCCACTATGCTGACCCAGCTGTTCACATGACCCCTACTGCAAACCATGTCAAGAAATTGATCTGGGTAAGAAATAAAAGGTTGTTTTCTTTTCTTGCTGAGTTATTTTTCAACCAGATTAGTTAATGTTCTCATTTCCTACAGTGCCACACAAACCATTGTGCTGACACAAGAGAGGACAGACTGGCGTGGAAATGGAGAAGTAAAGGAAATTTGAAGAGAAGTCAATTAGAGGTGGTTTGAGCAGCGTTGCCACGGTTTGTGCAATGACAGTCTCAGTTTCCTGATTCAAAGTGTACTTCTCTACCCCAACTTGAAGAAGTAAATACAAGATTTTATTTCTTAAAGGCTTTTTTCGTGGCAAATTTGTGAATATATTTTTCAACAGCTCTGCTTTTTTTCTTTTTGTTGTTGTTGTTCTTTTTTTTTTTTCTTTCCCCAGAGTGACATCACCTGTATTCTCAGCATGACATCTGAGGAGTTACTGGCTATTTTGTCTTCAAGCTAGGCTGCAATTAGATCCATATTTAAACTACCCCTTTAGAAAATACACATTTTTTTTTCAGAAAATCATAGGTTAGATAGCAATGTCAAAATATTATTTGTAGTTAACAGGCATGGAATAGCAATTTTTACCCTTTTAGACAAATTTCATTTAGAGATTTATATTCATTGCAATCAGAAACCCAGATTAAAAATTGGAAAGTTTTGCTAAAGTTTCCCTAACTGTACCCATCATGCACATATGCTTAAATCAGCCCACAGTGAATTTTCCTCTCTTACAACGAGTTTATGGCCTCCTAGCAGACTGCACTGTACCGCATCCATTTGCTGCCAGTATTGGCAAAGGGAGCTGGAACAGTTCTTGCACTTCTTTCTCGCTTGCTGCTGCTCCCATTTGCTGCCTCGTAGCTCACTATCATTCCTGCTAAAGACTCTGGTAATGTTTCTCTTGGCCATGCTCATTTCCTCAGGCAAACTGCTTTCTGTCTGATGGCCCCATGTGGGAGACTGTTGGCATCTGAAGTACATACGCCCTCAGCCCCTTCTGAAGAAGGAGGACATACAAGGCGCATAACTCCACCTCTCTTCTCTGCATTGCTATGAGCTATTTTAGGCAATTTCCTGTTCAGTGTGTTGGGTTTTGTTCCTCCTATTTGGTCACACAAAACTCATCCCTAAGTATGAAAATCTTAGACCCCTTGCTTGGGGTTATGAATGGCATGGAGAGGGAAATACCGAGCCAACAGCATAGCAATCTCATTCCCCGTATGGATCTACCTGGCTCTCTGGCAGATACACTGAGAGGTCAAAACTGACTTTTACAAGTGGAAATACAAAAGTCTCTTGGAGAAGTTTCTAAGACAGGAAAAGGACATCGGAAAGAGGCTAGAGGGAGAGAGAGAGAAAAAAAAAAAAACCTTGAGATTATACTGAGCAGAGACTTGTGGTTTGGTGTTGTGTTTGTTTGAATAATGTGAATGGGCAAAAACTGGTACAGCATGACACCAGGCTTTCCTAAAGAGGAGGACACAGGCTGCCCATTAGGACATGGGGATTTTCCTACTTCCTTATCAAATAGAAAAACCTCTAAAATATTTTAAATCTGAATTACTTTTTTTTTTTTTTTTTTCCCCTTAAAACACACATTCTAAACTTCTGTTCTGTTGGCTTTCCATATAGTTGTGCAACAGGTTTCTTAAAGCAGCCCCCAATAGTACCAAGGGTTTTCTTATACCAATGAAAAATGGAGAATGTTTTCCATTCTGTGTTGTCGTTTGGTTTCCATCCCTTTCAATGTGATTTTTGCTTTGTTCCCTTTCTATGCTGGGAGAAGATAATGAGGTTCACACACCTTCTGCTCTGGTGCTTGGAAATCTTCCCTGGGTTTAGCTCAGCTGCAGAAAGCTGAGAGGTTTCCCCTTGCATGCCGCCAATTTTCAGTGTGCTCATGTAGCTGACGCAGTAGGAGGCTAATCCCAACAGCAAACATTATATTCTTTCCATACTCACTTACACTTTGGAATCAAGGGTAAAAAATTCTCTTTGAAGCCCCTTTTCTCTGAACGGTCTGGCAAGCTAACTTGGACTTCCCGGTCTCCGTCCAGAATTCAAATAAATTGCAGTGCATCTCAGTGACTGTAGCAACTGTCCCAGGCCCTCCCAGAATCCCAGTCTTCCTGTGGCACAGGATCAGAAGGACATGTTTCTTTTTTTAAGAAGTTGGAAGCTGTTCATTCAAGCACAGCTGCAGCCAGCACTCTTGAGAAAAGTTTACCCCCCCCATTTTGCCTATTTTTAGCAATCTGTTATATCCAAATATTTATAACTTGCATGTGAAAATATTTTAGTGAAATTATTTCTGATCACTGGACATAGGTTCAGTGAGCAAGTCTGACCAGTAGAATAATGTTCAAAAGCTCACACCCTTTTATATCTCTGTAACAATAGAGACACATTCCGTGCTCAATCTGGAGACAAATGTTGCCCATATTTGGATCCCAGTGGGAGATGTGTTTGTGGAATTTGGCCCAAGGAACTGTGTTGCAAGACATTATTTCCTCTTGCTGTTGTCCAAAGCTTGATTCCTACTATTTGTAGACAAATAGAGTTGACTGCAATGGAGGTTATGTCAAAGTATCGTCAAAGTATCTACCTAAAGACAGAAATTTTCTGCAGATGTGCATGTGGTTGGAAATATGGAACCATTCTACTGATCTCTTGGGGCTTACTTGAGAACTGCACTCCGACAAGTAAGAACATAATCAGATCTGTTCTATATCATGATGCCTCATCTTCCTCGCCTGCACCAGTGCCCACAGAGAAGTTCTGCCTGGAAATTCCCTTCCAGGGACAGGCTGCACCAGTGGGTGAGAGGGTGCCACCCTACCCTGACAGAGATGGAGTTGGGTGGTTAAGGCCTGGCCCTATAAATTGAGAAGGAAGAGGATGAATCATCTCAAAAACAAGAAGAACTTGAACCTATAGCTTCCATCTTCTCTGTGTGGGCAGGATCCTGGGACAGGAGGCCATGACCCTTTGCAGGAGGGTGGAGGGGAAAGGGAGTACTCTTAGCTCTGAACTTTCTCTTCCAAGGAAATGTGAATTTGACCTGAATTTTTAATGTGGGGAGATACTAACTTCATTTGGGGTGACCTAATATTGATGTCCGCTGGAAGGTCATTAGATATGAACAAATGCAGAAGTACGTTTATATATTAAAATAAATAAAGTAAAATAATTTAAGCCCCACAGAGTCAGTAGGAATAGATGAAGGTATGGCTCTGCCAAGTTGCCACATGTTTCACTGTTTGATATCTTTTAGAAAATATTGGGCATTTAGCAAAGATTATGTAAATAAATGCGGTTGCAAAACATTCATCAGGCACAGTGCAATATGTGGCTTTAGTCTTGACGTCATTCAAAGCATTAATGTCAGAGCTCTCAAGCACAGCCTCTGCTAGCAGCTTCCCAAACTGTGCCAATGGAAGAGTAGGTGAAGGGGCTGCCCTTGTGCAAGAGTACATAGCCCTCTTCTGCTGCATCATCTGTTAGATTTCAGATACATTGCACTAATGACAGCAAGCACTTCCCTGGTCCTGAAGGCCGTCACATATAGGGCTTAGAAACCCTTCCTGTGTAACTGTCTTTTCAGCTTGCCTGACTGCTTACCAAGGTCTTTATTATTTCTTTTTTTCAGGGAAAGGAGGGAGGTGGAGACTCTTTCCTTAGACCCCTTCTTCTCTCTGTCTTGCTTTGAATGTTGCTGTGCATTTGGTTCCCCCCTCCCAATGTGCTTGGATAACCCAAAAGAAAGAGAATTTTTGTTTTCCTTTTTTTTTTTTTTTTTTTTTTTTATCCCTTTTCCCTGAAGAAAGAGAGAGAGAGAGAGAGAAAAAAAAAAGAAAGATTAAGATGTAAGCTGCCCAGATAAGCCTGGAACTGGGTTTATTACTACTTCTGAATGAGAGTACAAGGATATAAAAGCAAACCTGCTTTACTGGAGCTGGAGCGAGGTTGGTGGGAGACCTATGCTGATTGTGTGCCACTCTGAGAAGGGATGTTTCATTAATTACACATTAACTATGTGCACTGAGGAGGAGGCAGAGGATAAAAAATGCAGATGTTTCTGCTGCCCAACAGAATGAAAACCACTCTTGATCCTGTCAAAAGAACATTTTGAATCAAAGGGCTCCACAGAAGTGGAAGAATGAGTTTTGTGGCTGAGTGCAATGGTGCGGCCTTTTAATCATTAAACCCTTTTATAGCGGTAAAATGAACATCCATTGTCATGGCCACTCCAATGGGGCCATCGGAGCTGCTGAAAAGGGAATGCTTTACGAAGGGCACTAAAACAGAACACAACCAGCCCCACTGCTGGAATTCTAAAGGTAACAACAGCAGTGCATGACAAAGAATGAAAAGACAGCCCAGGTTGGTTTGCTTAAATTACTTTCCTCCCCACGCTCTTCTTACAAGCTAAACATGCACCAACAATAATGAGCATTAGGACTTCACAGGCTGGCAGTTCTCCCACTTTGTTTCCTTGGAGTTTTACTGTCTTGGTTTAATTTTTTTTTTCTGTTCTTTAAGTGAAGGTTCCTTAGGAAAAGAATTGAAATGTTGTTTTATTCTTAATCACTCTCTACAGTTGTAGTAAAACCATTAGCATTGTGAGAGGAATGATCCTCTCCTCTTGCATCCATTTCACTCCCACCTCCCCATGTATGCAAGAATAGCAACACTACAAGAATATTTTTCAAGTAAAACTTCTCCAACCCATTTTTAGAAAGCAGACTTAATTTTAATTTGTCAGGCCATGACCCTGGAGTTTTAGTTAGATTTCTTTCTTTCCTCTTTCTTCTCCTTCCCTTTAATTTCTCAGTAGAAATGATTTGGTAAACTATTTCTCACATCAGTCTAGGAAGAACAGAAGATTTATTTCCCAGAGTTCAGATAAGCTTTGAAAAACCATATTGTCATGTTTTTTGGAGCAGAACTTCTCAGAGAAAAGTAACCTCATTTCATATCTCGGTTCTGCTCCAATAGAAAACAAAAGGGAATCAAATACATGCTCCAAGGTAATTTGTTTGATGGACACCTTTGTACTATGAATACAGAAATTCTGGACTGTGAAAGAAACCAGAAGATGAAAGCTAAAGATACCATGGTTTTGTGGCCAACCAAGTATGCCAAATGAATCTGAGCACTTCAGGAGCACCAGCTCTTGAGGAACCAAGAGATCAGCTAACCATAGACACCATCAGCCATTTTATGAAATTGAATGCTGAACCCTGAACAAACTGGAAAACTGCAAAAAAATGTAATGCATTTGAATCAGCAGGTTAGGATAAAAAAAAAATGTGGAGTATTTTAGACCAATTCTTTGCTAATAATTTCCAGGGCAGAACTGATATTGAGAGTTTTATAGTTTCTATAACATTTGAAATGCAAACGCATATTTCAAACAGAAAATATATTCGTATTTATATATACATATAAAAAAAGAAAAGAATAAGAAGAATGAAAAGAATAAGACTTTTGACGAGCCTTCGAGGCTGCTTGTGTGTCTGTCTATCCTGTTTACTCAGGACTGCCATTTTGCTTTTAGTTAAAGGAGAAAACCCTATGACACCATTTTTGTGATGCGTGATCCCTATGAGTGATACAAGCTGAGCCGATCCTTCTTCAAGGGCAGAACCCTGGAGGAAACCATCACTAATGCCCGTATGAAGAGCCTTAAGATCTTTGTCTCTGAGGAGGATTGATGGGATTGTTCCTTGGAAATATTGCTAAGGAATTGTCAGCTTTTCAAAGAAGAGAAATGCTTCATTTCAGATTTATCTTGTTCTTTCTGTCCACTTTAAAAATCTTGCAAAGCTGCCTTTTAATTTTTTTGGGAGACACAATTGGTGGTCCTTAGATATTTAGCTAACTCTGGAAGAGACTATGAGTGACTTGATACTTTGCTATAGTGAAAACACTAATTGCTGAATAAGGAAGCAGCAGTGTAGTAAAGAAATCAATACAGAAGCAGCAGAGAAAACAAATGCTATCAAAATGCTTCTTCCCTTGCAGCAATCAAAACGGATTGACCGACAATCCTGGATGTAGTTCTGCAGGGCAGTGAGAATATGTTTGAAAATTGGCCACTATAGCCAGGATGGCAGGGTGGTAAGAGAGCTGCTGGGAGGAGTGATGCGCAGGAGGCATTACAAAGAGAATCAAAGAATGTCTTTTACATTACAGATAACTCAAATGTGCAGATAACTCAAATGTGCAGAAGGGCTCCCTGTGTCCTGGTGCATTTGCTAAATACATAATTCAGGGAAGAGGTTGGGCAGGCAAGGTCACTCGTAAAACTGGTTCAGAATTGAACATGACTGATAATGACAAATCACAAAATGGTGCCCAGACCTGTTCATATTCAAAATCCTAGAGTCACTTCTGGTCAAATTCTATTCCTGCGCTGGCTACAAAGGTAAGGAGACTTAACAGGGCCACACATAACCGTTGCAGCCCCCTGAAATGGGCTTCATGAGGACAGGGTGTTTAGTAGCCACAGCTCAGGGTATAGTTGCTGAGATTCTGCACAGATGTTGGTCTAGAACCATGCTAGGAAAGGCCATCATGGTGTGAAATATCTTTGATTTTCTGGCACAGTATTGCACAGTAAAATCAAAGGATCATGGTGGTTACCTTACTGTTTTGTCTTGTCCGTGTTACCTATAAGCTTACACATACAAGTTTACACATACAAGTAAAATGACATATTTCAGCATGAGCAGCTCCTTGCTTCAGAAATTTCTGGAACGTATCAAGATGGAAGTAAATGAGGACATGGTCCAAATTAAATGCATTTAGAGTCATTAGTCTGTGACCTACAAGAAGAAAGAATTATTTTCTTATTATGGCTAAGCTAATCTTTTTCTAACTCTGCTGAAGCTAGTCTTCTGTAGAAACACAGTAATGTACCAAGCCTTTGCTTTTGCTGTGGTCCAAGGCGTAGTCCCTTAAGCTGACTAGTGCTTTCAGTCTTCTTGATGCTGACATCTCCTTGATCAGATGGTAAAATATGCACTGCCTGTGGTTGGCTCGGTTGGATTCTTCAGCTCGGTTGGGCTTAAAAAAAGTGATGATGGTCCTTCTCTTTTCTCTTACCAACTAAGCTGCTAACAGTATCGACACTTTTGTACTCACGTGCAAGCATCAGAGACGGGTGCAGCAGTTCCCACCTTCCCTGGTGCTCTGAGTTTTGCCTGAACAGCGCAGGTCCCCGCAGAGCTGCAACACCCCTGGTGACAAGCGAGCATCAGGAATTGGAGCAGACTATGCAGTGATGCCCTGTGTCCACATTCAGCCCAAGCTCTGTAAAGGAGCAGAAAACATCTTTTCTTTTAACTGACAGCGAGAAATGGCTGATAGAGACAGCATCCCACAAAGAGTAAAATATATCATACAGATATTATAGCAAAATAATTGTTCCAGTAGTTGCTGGAACAAAAAGACATTTATTTGTTAATTTTCTTCTGGGGTTTTCAAATGCTCCATAATAATATACAGTAGCCTGAAAAGAAATGAAGATTTGTGTTGTGCCTGCCTGAGTCTGTGAGGAATGAGTCATCTCTAATTCTGCTGGCTTATATAAAGGCCGGGAGTCCCTAGCACCCTATGTATTCTGGACCATATGGGATGAGACCGCACAGAAGACATGCTCACAGAGCTAAAACTGTTCTACAGATTTAAACTAAATATTTCAAGTAAAGTAAAATAGTAATAAAGCAAATAAGGCAAAGAAATAATTAACAAATGATTTTTAGTTTAGTTTAGATTCAAAATCCTACAAAAATTCACATCAAGGTATTTTTGATGCTCAGCACAGCTCCAGCTAGGGCAACTTGATTTTCAGAAATGTTATCCTTTGAAATTCAGGTTTGGTCACCCGTCAAATAGAAGGCACCCCCAGCTCCTGCCGCCTTTGAAAAAGGGAGTCCCAGAGCTTTGTCAGAGCTGCAACAAGTGAGGGTGTTGAGAAAGTCACTTGTTTGTAAACAAAGCATTTTACAATTCCTTCAAGACATTTTAAGTGAGACTATGTCACATAAAGCTCCTCTGGGATCTGCAACAGTAGCAGCAGCACACAAAACAAAGTCACTTCTGCTGCTGCACTTTATTCTGTTGTCATGTTAAAAGCAATGAATTTATTTCCCCCCTCTCAGCCCTCCCTCAACTACCGCTGCCCTGCAGTAAATCAAAAAAGTAAACTCTCTTTCTCATTGTGCAGGGCTTACTTCCAGGCCTCTACAGTTTCCACAGTAACTAATTAGAAATTTGCATCTCTAAGAGAGAATTATTTAATACTGATGTAAGTCCTTTTATTCTTTGGAGCTTGGCCTTTTGCTACTCAACTTCTGGTAGATGTTGGGCCTTAAGGTCATACTGTACAAACTCTGAATGTAGGTGGCCCTAGTCTTGCTTTTTTATTTCGGATGATTCATATCCTGTGAAGAAAATGTCTTGCCAGGTTTTTGTTGAATGGCATAGATTTGAAAGGCAGCACCCAATTCATTTAGTAGCCATTTGTTTTAAACTGTAACATCTTCCCCATTCCTCATTAGCTAACTCTTGTGTAATTGAGTCATGCATTTTTAGCCTTGTTAAACCAGTGAAGTTAGGTCACAGTGACGCACCTTTCCCATTAGTTCCATTTACTTTCGCCTTGCTTTCTGAGGGTAAGCAAGGCTTTCATTTTGCATGGCAGGAAAGAAAGCCTCAGATACTTGAAGTGCACAGACATTTGCTTTGTAGCTTGGTCACAGGTACTGTAAATCCAACATACTCTACCATAGTCTCAGAGAAGATATAAATACTGAGAGAATTGGAGGCTGTGGATTGAATAAAAACCTTGCTTCATATTCCTGATAAAAATTGTTTGAATATTATTGTCCCAAACCAGCAAGGACCCCTTGCACAGAACTGCTTGTAATCTCAAGCTTCAGTTGACTGCAAACGGCTTTGGACCAGTGAGTTTGCCAGTTTAGATGCAGCAGTTTTTTGGCTGTTGCACTTTCCTACAAATGATCTGTGAAGAAAAAAGCACAGCCATTACCATCCCTTTCTACCATTACATGAATATTGCCTGTCTCTTCCAGTGTCTGGTCTTTATACTGCTGAACCTAAATGGACTTCAGTGAGGCCCGTCTTACAATATTATCAATGGTAGGGGAACATCTCTGTTTTCTTCTTACTGCTGATTTCTTCTTACTTGCAATTGTTTCCAAAGAAGACATCATAACTGAAGTGAAATGATTGCCACCCACAACATCCTGTAGCAAGCAGTTCCACAGCTTAACTCTGTATTGAAGAAGTCTTCTTTGACAAAGATGTTTTACTACAGCAAGCTGGAGAAAGGATTTACCTGGCATTTACTGTAATCTATTTCTCCTTACTTTGAGAAAAGTACGTAAGCTTTTATCTTACTCTTTACTATGACTCTGGTTCAGATCCATTTTTTAGTGTCTTTTAGTTAGTGACTGTGTGTTTAATATTAGCTTAAAAGCAGGATGTCTGGCCTAATTCTCATAACCTCATGACTCTTGCTGTGACTAAGCAATGCAATGCAGCTACCTGCCCATAACCATCTAAGCCTTTAAGAGACTTTAAAGCATTCTGCCTGGGTGCCAGCTGCTTCTTCAGAAGGGCATCTTCCTCCTGTAGGTCTGTGTCTAATCTGCCACCCATCTTGTCCATTGAAGTGTACCTTCAAGGCAGCACCTCTCTGTGAATATTATAAGAGATTATCAAGATATAATATTTCTCATGGCATCTGAGCAGTCTTTGCCTGTTGTGAGGACAGGATGAGTCTAGGATTCTGCTCTCCCTTCTACCTCTTACTATTGGATGGGACCCGCAACCCTTATACACACACAAATAAGCAAATGTCAGAGAAGAATACTATCCACTGTCTAATAACTCCCTCCTCAGAGTCAACCTGTGACAAAACCAAACAGCGAAGTGTAGATGCCTCATGGCGTTATGCTAAAAAGCTGCATCTGAAGATATGTCCTTAGTAGTGTAAGCTAACTCAGTTAAAAAAAAAAAAAAAATCAACATCAACCATGCAGGCAGTGTGATAGGAAGGGTAAACAAGAGCTCTATGAAATGGAGAGCCTCTTAGTAAAATTTGTGATATTTTAAACTACCCATGGGTCAAAAACTTCTCTTGGATAACCAGCTGATTTTCCTTTTTAGTGCTAGTGCTTAAGTTGATTCTAAGTATTTCACTAAGAACTCCTGTCATTTAAAATGCAGTTGCTTAGAAAGCCAGAATATTTCAATGCTTTCTAACTTTGATGTAAACATAAATTCCTATTTTTAACTGAAAAAAAAAAACAGTTACAGATATTTAAATGTCTACATAAGAAGACAGGTATGCACAAACACAAACGTATTCATGTTCACATATTTCCTACTGACTTGGCTTGATGACTGTTCCATATATTTTCCTGACTTTTTCAAACTCAAATGAAAAGACATGTTTGGGATAAAGCAAAACAAACAAACAAGTTAGCATGAAAAGAACTTTTTAGGAAAGATTATGATTCCAGATGGACAAATAATGGGAACAATTACCTATATCTGAGTGGATGCTAAACAGCTTTTGATTCTGCCCTGGTCACTTCTCTGTTTTCTTGCTTTTCTAAGAGCATTTACTGAAACAGATGTTTCCACATCTGCACATGAACAAGTGGTTGCTACATCAAAAACCAACCAAACAAACAAAAAACCCACAAAACTTTCTTTTGGGAGGAGGCACTTTCTGGCAATCTTCCTTTCTTTTTGAAAAGCCTTTAAGCAGTATAGTCTTTGCACTAATACATCATACCCCTAAAACCAGCAAATCCCATCAAATGGAACTATTCACCACACATCCTTCAGTGAGTGAAAACAAGAAGAACCGTGAAGTTTAAGTAGTGACTGCGTCCAGATGACAGCCACCCATGCTAAAGCTGTAGTGCAACAGAACCACAGCAGAGGCCTCCTGAGCTGCAAAAACGGTCTTGCTGCTTCTGCTGTCAATTGCTCAGCTGCAATTACTTGTCATAGGCAAGGTAGTAAAATGGGAATTTCCCATTAAGATCAACCCACTTTCCCTGCATTCCACAGTGCTCTCCCTAGAGGCATCTCAATTTAAGCCACTTCATTAACACCTACTTGTTGAGAGCTATTAGTTGGTCAGGTAGAAGATCTGGTGTCAGAAAGGAAGGAGCAGATAGCTTTATGTGGTTGGGTTTACTAATTAGGGTCATTAGAAGGAAGCTAGATAGTTCAGGCACCTGCACACCAAAGTTAGTAATGGGCTTTGCACTGAAATGGTAAGGAGATGCATATCTAAGTGCATCTAATTAGATTAGTAGGTTTCTATGCTCTGGTCTATCCTGTAAGTCAGTCAAATAAACTGCATTTTAATGGTAGGGTCTTTCATGGTATGTATCCCAAGACACCACACAAACTAATAAAATTAACAGCTCATGTAATTATTATGGAGAGAGAGTTATTTCTTTCTAGGTAAGATTCTATGCTTTCCTCTGTGAGTCTGGTATAAGCTTTTTCTGTCACCAGTCCTCTTAGGAAAGCTTCTGCTGTCTCCAAATCTACGTGGCTGGCTTAGGAAAAGGTAAGTTACTAACTGTTGCCTCTCTTTGTCCAATACTGTTTTTTCTGTGTTTTTTTTTTTTTTTTTTTTCCTCCTGTGTGTGTGTGTCTGTGCAAAATTCAGAACCTGTAGAAGCATTGTATAGATGTTTGGGGAAGAAATCTGTATGCACTTTAAGATATTGAAAGACATTTTGGTAGTCAGAAAGGGATTTATCACCTCAGAAGTTAGTCAGCCTGATGCAGCTCTTCTTTGCACTTGTACATAGTACAGTCAGGATTGCAGTATCTCGTCTCATCCTAAACCAGCACATCCAACTCAAAGCCCTCAAGTAAACTGTATTGAACTAACATGCCAAAGCCTATTATCAGTACTAGTTTTGTATGATAGTCTTTTAATAAAATGAGGCATTTCACAATTATGCTTCATTTTTTACTGTTATTTTGGCATAAAACATCCAGAAATAAATATCTGATATATATTTATAAAATTGGTTATAGGAGATCTAATCTAAATAAAGAAAAGCGCCTGCATGCAGGTGAGGTATAAAAAACAGATAGAATAACTGCCTGAATGAAAAAAAGCTCAGAAAGTTTAAAAACAATATCCTCTGAGACCCTGTTTCATTTTATTTCTTGACGAAGAAACCTAACTGCTTTTCTTTCAAGCCCCTGTGCCATGTTCCTTTGCTGAAATCTAACGTGCCAAACGATCTTCCCCAAACCCATGTTTTCAGCTGAGTCACGAGGACTTTTAACTTAGTTTAGGGATATGAACAGCTGCTCCACCTTTACGTCCTTGGTGGTATTGTCACAGGCAGATAATACGTGCCATACTAAAAGGCTTGGAACAATTTGCTCTAGTTCAGAGCCTAGTGTTCCTGAATCCGGTGTTAGGCAACTTGATTTATTTTATATGGAAAGGATCTGTGCACTTCCTACTGTCATAGTTGAGACAGGCCTTCATGAGCCCGCTGTACGTGAGCTCTTTAAGGTCCACAGCAACACTTCTATAAAGTTTGAGATTAAAATAGCAATTATAATGAAGCAAACAAACATTATAATCAGGAAGAGAAAGCCCGATCGCCTCCTCCTCGCTACTGTGTACCAAAGAAATTATGCTGTTCCTCCTTATAAATAATAGGGGTGTGCAACGTGTCATTCCTATTCAGTGTTTGTGGGTTTTTTGGTGCTTATTGATGCTGCATCTGTTTTGTCAGTGCGTCAGCTAATGGAGAAAGTTAATTGTGTTGGTTGTAAGGCCACCTGTCACACACATGCCTCATTTCCATACTAATAGCCCAACAGTGGCAGGCAGTGTACTCCTCTGCAGTAACAGAGACGGCCTCTTTGGAAACGTGGGCCAAATGTGCCTATGCAGCAACTGCAGGGCTCTTCTGTGAATGCCTCTAGTGCTGTGGCAACCCGGGCTTGCATTAACCCCCTGCTCATGCCCTCAGCGGGGATTTTTTTTAAATGTTTGGAAAGGTGCTCCATGTTAGGCTTTAGCGAAGCCTGCGGGCAGTGCGCGAGCATCCAAGCAAGCCGCTCGCAGGCCTTGGCCTCTCCAGCAGCTTTGGCACCTCATGTGCGTGGGTGGGACCCACTAGTCCTCTCCTGCAGGCTGTGCCTCCAGCAGAGAGGAACCAAGGCAGCCACCTCCCCACAAAGACAAGACTAGGCTGTGCTTAGCTCCAGAGGACTATTTTACTCCTCTTGAGGTTTCAAGTCGGTCAGCTGGCAGGTGCTCTAGGTGCTCTAAGTCACTATGTTCACAAAGATGGCAAGGGCCAGTTTAAAGATCATCTCTTCTGTCTCTTTTTCTAACATTTCAGATGAGGTAGATGATGCAGAGCACGGCTAAGGAGAGAAAACAGGCCCATTGCTGAGAAGAACATGGCTGCTTTGGACTGCAGTGGGTCTCAGAGAAACTTTTAAAAAATTTTGCACTTTGGTGATAGAGCCAGTGCCAGAAAAGCTATAATAAATGAATATTTTATTATAACATATGGGAGACCATTCTATTCAGCTAAAATGGTGGGATGTTTTCCTTCCTCCTCCTTTCCCCCCCGCTCTTTTTTATGCAGATTATGTGAGCAAAGAGATTTATCTTGAACTATCAAACCTGTTCTTGATCAAAATCCAGAATTATTTGACTTTCCATTATATTCTCTGTCCTTTAAGAATCCCTCATAAACCTCTGACAGAGTTTACAGAGAAGACATGCCTCATCAAGTAATATTTGGCATCCTGAGGACTTAAAGGAAAACAGCCTTTCAGGTTTTCTAAGTCTCTGTAGCTGAACTGCTATAAGCATGAGATACACCTTGGGCTTTGAAAGGAATATCCCATAGACTAAGAGACCAGCAATGAGTGATCTGCTGCTCCTTTACATCTGTTTGCTAGGATGTTAGATAAATAAAATATTCCGTATACAAAGGATTGCCTAGTAGTATAAGCCCATGATACAGAGAATCAGACTGTGATTGTGTAAGGAATGCAAATGCTTGTATCTATTATGAATGAGGGAACTAGCCAGAATATTTGCTACTTAGTCAGTATTAGCTGCAAAGATGAATAACAGAAAAGGGAAATAGCAATGGCATGGCAAGATCTGTGACCAGTTTCTTGCAGCCTGAGAATAACCAGATTTCATCTTCAAAGCTGCACAGCTGCAGGAATTTCCAGTTTCTTTACTGAGCCTCTCAACAGGTCTCTGTAAACATCTGTTTGGCAGCTGCTGTAGTTATCCAGATCATCCCTTCAGACCAATGGGTGCAAGGGCATCCCTAGCCAGCCTCCTTGCAAAGGCTCTGTGGGAGCACTCAGGCAAGTACTCAGCCAGCTGAGTAGCCTCATCCACACTGTCCCATGAGGAAAATCTCTGACATGGCACCCCATCTGGATAGGAACCAAAGAGCTAATCTCAGCTCCTAGGTGAGACAGGCATCATAAATTATGAATGCTATCTAAATAGTTAGAGATGAAAGAGAATCCATTGCAAGTTATCCCAGGTATTGACACATCATCAGCAAAATCTATGCAGACATATGATTTTTCTGCATCATAGATTATTTTTAAGCTATATGTAGGCTATTTTCACTTTCCTTTGGTCTTTGAGCCCAGTGGTTCCCATTTTCCCCTATTTTCTTGCAACCACGTAGACTAGAAACCTTATCTTATTGGAAGCAGGGAGCACAGATGCGGATGTTTTGAGATGGAGCTTAAGGTAAACAGTGATAGGATGGGTGACTAAACTACCTTACTCCCCCAAAGGGTTCTTCTATTAAATCAAAATTGTGATTACTTCTAGAAATTCTCTAGAATAAACAGATTGTGCAGAAAAAAAGTGATCTGAAACAATTTTTTTATATATCTGCACACTTTTCTCTCTGGTTTCTCCTACAGATTATGCCATGAGATCACTCTGCTTGGTAAGTAGTCTTGCATTTCTTGAAAGAAGATGTGCTGGTTAGTTTGAGAGAAGATGTTCTGGTTCATAAACATCTTTCATAGAATCACCATAGAATCATAGAATGCTTAAGGTTGGAAGGGACCTCTAGAGATCAATCAGTCCAACCCCCCTGCACACGCAGGGTCACCTACAGCAGGTGGCTCAGGACTGCGTCCAAGCGGGTTTGGAATATCTCCAGAGAAGGAGACTCCACAACCTCCCTTGGCAACCTGTTCCAGTGCTCTCTCATCCTCACTGTTAAGAAATTTTTCCTTAAGTGCCTCTTGGTGCTTCAGTTTGTGGCCGTTTCCTCTAGTCCTATCAGCAGCCACCACTGAGAAGAGGCCGCCCCATCCTCCTC
>JAYECN010047255.1:0-28683 GCA_035222435.1 Microcambeva ribeirae | reverse complement strand
GAGAGGAGAGGAGAGGAGAGGAGAGGAGAGGAGAGGAGAGGAGAGGAGAGGAGAGGAGAGGAGAGGAGAGGAGAAAGTGAAAATTTTGTTTTAAGATACAGTTTTAAAGGTTTCATTTAAAATAAAAAGGGCCAGCAAAACAAAATTACTAAATATCTTTCTGAATCTTAGAGCAGTTCAGATTTTTGCAGGGGTCAACAAGGTTCACCAGGTGCCAATTACTCTAAGTCACTGACTGTGGTGTGTTAGCTGAGCATCTTATTCATGCTGTATATATACATGTATACAGGCAGATATACACCTTTAAAACTAGTGAGAAAGTCCTCTCTACCCTCATTGGAAAACATAACTTCGTATTGGGTGTAAATCTATGCAGAAACATTATTCATCCCTGTAATTACCCATATTAGTTGTGCTATTCTTCATCCAGAATACTGTAAAATGCGAGTAGGATAGGTATAAAAAATCAGTCAGTGTGGAAAGCAGTTTGAACACACGTACACACACACTGAGGGAGTGCTGAGCTATGGTACCCAACATGCTCCACATCTATATCCCACATGCTCCACGTCTATATCCCACATGAAAAGAAGACTTGCCATTTCAAAAAGGCGTTACAGACCCTCTATTTTACTGCAGATCCTGATGAATATTAAGAGATGAAGCTGATTTACTTTAAATGCTGAGGAGCCAGAGGAGAGCATAACTCAGACCTTGTCCTTATACATCCTCCCATGATCCTCTCAGCTGTATTTCTCGTTTGCTGCTCACAAAAGTTCACATTTTGTACGGTGAAAATAGGAGCCTGAAGGCACATCCCATTTCAGGCAATTTATTCATCCTGGAAATACTTCGAGTTTGTCTTACGCAGATCCCAAAGGGGGAAGCAGCAAGTACAACATACAAACCACTGCTCCGGTACCACAGACAGCAACACGGCAGCTCTCAGCTGCTCCCGGTCACGTCCTAGAGCTAAGAGAATCTTCAGCTGGACAAAAATAACAAACCAGCACCTGACATCTGGCCAAAGCAAAGCTGTTCTCAATGCGTTATCGACGCAGACCCTTGCAGAGACCCGAGGACAGGGCTTGCTACTGCTGGATCATGCAGTGTGTTGCATCTCCTATTTCCTCAGATGAAATCTGTCCAACAGTAGCTTCAGCTCCAGTCTGTAGCGGCACCACGTTAATGATCAGGCACTATGGCCTAGAGCTCCACACTAAGCTGAATTTTACACCATTTTTAAGACTATTCTTTTGTTATTTTCCTTTCTTGCTATCGCTATTGGTAAAGAAAAAATTTCTGTTAAAGGAGAAGCTTTCAGACCATGAAGAAGAGATGTCTTAATCATTAACAAGGAAATGAAACGTGGCAGCAGATTTTCAGTGGCTACTAGGCACAGAGTTAAATGGAGAGAAGGAAGCTAGAGGGATATTTGTTTAGTGATCGGAGAGCATATGACTAATGACACTTCAGGCTATCATGGTGTTATTTATGATGGTTATGCAAGATGCATTAAAAGATACTAATCAGGCCTTTGGCTACTGCTGAATGGCTCAGTAACCAAGGCATGTATTCCTAATCTCTGAGCACATTTCATGATGCAGGCAAGCAAGGGAGCATGAGAGTTTCATACCTTAAATATTTTGATTTTTTTTTTTTTTACTTTTAGTTACCAATTCCCCACATTAACAGCACTTGTTTTTTAAATGCTAGCAACACCCTCATCATGTGTTTTACCATAAATTCCTTGCATGTCCCCTTGTTTCCATCTTACCTTTGCTTTTGCTTGGCAAAAAAAGTCTGAGAGAGAGATGATTAGAAGTGGTTGGTAGGTGTATAGTCACATACACGCATAAAGTGCATACTATATAATCGAAATATTTCAATATAATTGGAAGAGGACATTTATATCCAGCGCCTGAAGGGCAGCATACTCACCCCAGGCCTCTTCCAGACGAAGGGGACGGGAGGCTTCTCGCTGAAGAAGAGCGACGCGTCGGTGGCGGGGAAGTCGGGGTCCTCGAAGAGCACCGCGCGGCGGCGGCACTCCTGCCGCAGCGCCTCGTAGTCCTGCCCCGAGCTGTGGGTGGCCCGGGCGTCGCGCGGCAGCGCCGGCTGCCGCGGCTTCGCCGCCCGGTACAGGTAGGGTATGGCTCGGCTCGCCTGCGGCCGGCAAGAGCCTCGTGCGCCGCGGCAGCCCGAGTGGCAGCACCAGGATGGCAGCAGGGAGGATAACCACCCTGAAAGCAAACAGGGAAGCTGAGCGGGCCGGCCCCACGCGCCCTGGCGCCCGGTCCAGCCCCGGGGAGAGGTGCAGCGCTGGCCGACGCGTGGGAGCACCGCCCGTCCCCGCCGTGAAACCCGAGCGGCACCGCGCCGCTGTGGGCAAAGGGAGAGCCTGATGCCTTCCCCCTTCTGTGCACGGCTTGGGGCAGTGGGGCTGGCTCGGAGGTTGTCCCGTGGCTGCACGTATATGGGTCAGGGATGCGAAGGGACAAGGATGTTGCACTGAGGGTGGTCCAAGACACAACCACTGCTCAGCCCCTTGATGCTCCGGTCGGGTTTGCTGCCAAGAGATAATTTATGGAGAGCGATTAGGTGGAACAGCATTATTTCCTCTCTCTTTGGCTATATTTCACAGCAGTGCTGTGAGGAAAGAGTTTCTTTTCAGAGCGGCGAGCCCCACGTTTATTCCCCACAACTGTGTCTGTCATTGAAGCCTGCTGGCTCCCAGGCCAGCCCGCATTCCCGACGCCTGGACACTGTCCAAATGCGTGGTCTGCCCCAAATGTGGGGCTCTCGTGGCCCAGGATTTGGTCTCCAGAAGAGAGTCATCCGGTCTGAGCTACTCACCTAGGCTTTTTCTCCAGTCACTGCAGAAGATCAGCACTTCCTCACAGGGAGCCATCAGGTTCTCAACCTGAAGTCCCTTCAGAGGTGCCCATGGCTGCCGTTTGCCTGTAGAGGAAGATTCATGGACTAGCTTAAGCGAGATGCCACCAAATAAAATGTATAGTCAAGGGACATGGATCCCAGCCAAGGGACTAAGGTGGGCAAAGGGGAAAGGTGCAAGCAGAAGCCCAGGGAGGCAACAGTGCCCAGCATCCCCTACTGAGCTAGTGGCAAAATCAGGAACATACTTTGCCCATTACCTCTTTGTGTGGGCCAAGGGATGTTCCCACACTTCAGACTAATGTGAAGCCCAGGGAACAAGGTGTTCAGCATGCTGGACCTGCAGCCCCCATACCTGCAACAGCCCAAATGCACTGATCATATATCACATAAGGAAATTGCCACTTTTCAGACTTTATATTCCTTCAAAGATCTGTGGCTTGAAAACACTACAAAGGTGCAGAGCACAGCGTTGAAACTGGCAGATGCCCATGCAATAATTAATATATTAGGTTACCTCATGTTCAACAAGGGTAGAGCTGTAGCTTCTGGTTGAGTAAGCACTACCTGCTTGGAGGACAAGATAGCAAAGGCCTCCCATTTCATTGCAATGAGACTCTGTTAATACTCCAGCCTATGAGTACTGCAAATAGAATTAATTCCTAACAGGCGACCTCTGGAAATCGTTAGGCTCCTGTGGTTTGCAAACATGAGCTGCATGACCAAACAAGATTTCAAGGCTACGGAGCGGCACCATGAGTGATGTCCCAGCCACCTGCAGGCTGTTTTCCTCTCCAGACACCATCATTAAGTGCCTATTCCTGAAATACCGTGGGTTTTATCTGCTAACTTAATCTGTGGCTCTAAAACATACTGACAGTGTGAACAACAGCTCAATAGCAGTTGTCCCCAGACAATTCCCTTCCATCTAGCTACAATGCTTATCTTGTGACCTCTTGGGAGGGGACCACCACATGGGCATTGCACTGAAGAAGCAGAGGCTCTGTCTGAGATGTTTCTGGTGAATGACCTTTGCTGAGAACAGAAAGCCTCAGACATGCTTATTGCTGACTCATTTTTCCCTATTGCTGACTCATTTTTTCCCAGCTCCGCGTTCTCTGCTGAGGAACATCCTTCTCTGCCCATGATCAGCAAAGTTTGGGGGACCATATGGTTCCTGCAGTCTTTGCTACCCTAGGTTAGGACTGTACGTAACAAATGATGCAGTCTGCTGGCTACAATGAGGAGCCCTCGCGAGATGGGCATAGGCAGCTTGTGGAGCCCAGGGACAAGCAACGTGTGAAATACACTGCATGGGAACTACTGACCTGCAGCCAGGGCACAGAGTCTGCAAACTCTGCTTTCTCTTTTGCCCCCACAATGGCATTTGCTCCTTTTCTCTGGAGTTTTTGGAGTATTTTCTCTCCCTAAGTCATGTTGCTACATTCTTGTGCCACATAAGATGTGCTCAGATGGAGTTTTTTCTTTCAAGTCTTTTTCTGTCATCAACACCATCAGGTCAGACTTTATTGGATCTTCTCTTTTTTTTTTAGAGAAGGAAAAAAAAAAATCTGATTTGCTTTTGCGGGTTTAGGTGTTTTTTATCTGAAGGAGATTCTTATTCTCTTAGCACCAATTGTAATTCAAGGTGATATCCAGCGAAAAGGCCTGATGTGGAAAACAATTATTCCCACTTTTCCTTGGTCTCCTGCTTTAGATTCATGCTGCAGCTCTGACTTTCAGGCCCCACCTGCCTACCTGGCATGTGCTTTTCTTAGTCACACTTATGTAATACCTCCCCCATCAGCATCAGGCAGACCCTGGTCATTCAGGATTTAAAGTTAGTTACTCAAATGACAGTGACCTGATTAAGTCTTTCATAACCCTGCTGTCATTAAACCTCATGCCCTGTCATCAGTTTAGCATTGGAGGATTTATCCATATCCTTTGACCTGACTGATTCCAGGTTCCCTGGTACTTGTTGCCTTCCAGATAATCCTTTCAGTGAGATCTGTCCTTCTGTAACTGGTGGTTTTGGATAGCGGATTTCATTTTGTACCTTTGCTCCAGGGCTTAGAAAGACATCAGATTTTTTTTCCCTCGTCCCTTTATAACTCTCGCTGTATTTGTGAAGATTTATGGATAGGTGCTAGTATGTGATCCACTCAATATAGGTGAAACCAGATGAAACTGAGCCCTGTCTGGGATGCCTTTTAAAATGAAATAAAAATAAATACATAAATCTGGGGAGGGGGGGGGGGCTTTGAACAAAAAAGATAATACTTTGAATCATTTCTAGAGGCAGAAGTGAGCTGGAGGGAAGGGAAATGAGAAAGGCCATGTAGGGCTTTAGGGGCTATGCTGGGATTGAAAGCCAGGCCTGAGGACTGGACTGACCTACTAAATGTCACGGACAGCCTTGACAAAAATGCTGGAGGACAAATGAGGAAAAGGGTACTGGACATCAAGAGGAGACATCTTAAGAGCACCCTTTGGAAATCCTGCCATGAGTTGTATGACGGAAAACATCTTGAAGAAACTGGAAGGTATCAAAATATCATCCAAAAGAGGAAGCCAAAAGCACAGCGAATGCTCATTACCATGTAGCAGTTTGCATAGCACTAATGACTGGAGGCCTCAGCCTGCCTGGCTGGTTTCACTGCGTTGCACAAGAGCAAAAGGTCTTGCCCCGGAGCGGTGTCAGTCTCAAAGGTAGGCCTAGAAATAATCCATGTTCGCCCCTCCTGTGCTGTTGCTGCCACCGCCTGCGGCTCAGCCCCGAGCTATGGGCACGTTGGCGTGGGGCAGGTGCCTCCGGGGCGGGTGGAGGCGGCCACTGAGGCCTCACCCTGATTTGGGGTGTTGCAAGTGATCACTGCCTGCCCTGTGGGGTGTGTGTGTTTGTGCATGTGCATGTGCAGGTGTATGTGCATGTGTATGCTCATGTTCATGTGTATGTGCATGTGTATGTTCATGTGCATGTGTATGTTCATGTGCATGTGTATGTGCATGTGTATGTGCATGTGTATGTTCATGTGCATGTGCATGTGTATGTGCATGTGCAGTTCCCCTTCCCACCCAGCATCACCTGACAGGCTCCTCTGCTCTTCTGTGCACCTAAAAAGAAGCATGAAAAACACCTTCCTGTGCACTAAGTCATTACACCACTATCTGTGATGCTCGCGGAAATATGGTTATTAGACAGTTAGCTTAGTGCTTTACCAAGACAAACGGGAACAGTTTTCAGAGCCGTTATTGCAGGCTCTTGTCAGAGCAATGTATACACTGCTGCGTTCGTTCGTTTATCTGGAGGAGCAGTCATTTTACAAACATAAGGGTGCTCTTAAGATTATTTTATTATTATTACTATTATTATTTAGACTGCGAAACACTGAGCAGCGGTGTGGGGGAAGAGTCAGACTGCAGCATGCCTTCAAATCCCAAATCAGAGGGCCACTCTGGGTTTTTTGGGGGAGCTTATTCTTTTCAGAGGCTTTCATTTGTGTGTGCTTCGGCATCTTGCCCAGGAGCATGAGACAATTTTAATTCTTTTCTAACTAAGAACAATAAGTATCCTGAGTTGAAATTATTTATTCTCTAGCTTTTGCCTCAAGCAGTAAGCCATAATTTTATTTTGTGCCCTTATGCTTAAGATTGAAAAGGTAAGATGAAAAGTAACAAAAAAGTATTTTATTTTAGAGTAAGATAAAATAAAAAGGATCCTAAACTGCAGCAAACATTATGCTTTTGCTTAAAAATATTTGACTAAAGTCAAAAGCACACAAATTCTGATGCGTAAGAGCATGGGAGTTTTTCTTATTTTCCTTTGAAAATTCAAAAACTTAAAAGGTCTTTCCTATTTCCTATTAAAAAAAAAATCCAGCACTGATAGATTAAAAAAAAAAAAGGCTTTGCCTTCTCTTGCTCTCAGGATTATTGGTTCAATAATGTAAAGCGAAGTAATGACATTTCCAAGTGTTACTGGGACTACAGCCTCACATGCCGGTGTTAAACACAGCATGCGGCGGTGTGTGTAGCTGAGATGCGGAGACCCTCCACACGGAGGCACCTTTGCCTAAGGAGAGAGGAAGCCACAGAACTCCCATCAGCTCTTGGCTTTAACGTGTTTTCCTTCTTTTGCAGACTTCAGATGCCCAGTAAGGACCCATCGGCATTCACGTGGGAATTTGGTTCCCGCTTCATTCAGAACTTGCCCTGGAAGAGCTGTGTCACTCTCTGTGAAAGGCCGACCCTTTGTGTGGGTGTCTGAAACTGTCTGTCTTTTTTGGTATCATAGATTATATATGGAGCAGCGAAAAAAGTTTCTGCCAGCCCAAGAAAGGGGCAGCATTGCCCCTGTCGCTGGCTGTGGGCACGGGAGATGCCTTGAGAGGCTGAAGCACCTCAGATGGGAAGAAGCCCTTCATCACCTTGCCAGAGAAGGAGCCCGTGCCGTTCCCACTGATGGGCTCTGCAAGCTGCACACACACGAAGCTGTGCCTCAGGTGAGGCAGGGTGAAAGGGGAAGCCTCCACGGATACTCTTCTCAGAGGAACACCAAAAAGCAGCCAAAATATGAGCCCTACTTCTTGCCCCCGAGGGCAAGCGGCTGTAGGCAGAGGAAGAGGGATAGAGATGGCTAGAGGGAGGCTAAGGAAGAGATGAAGGAGAATCTGCCCTGGCCAAGGGCATAGGGATACCCCAGCTTCCAAAGCATCTTTGTAGGCCTCTGCTTTTACTTGCATTTTATTGCAGCTTTTTCCAGACTAGAAGATCACAACTGCTTTGCATGTGGGAAAAAACTGGCTCAGGACCAAAATGTGTGAGGACAGTTTCAAAATCCCAGCAGAGCAAGCCAAGTTTAGCCTCTTCAGGTCTCAGATGATCCTCAACAAGCAAATCTTCGCTGAACATAATGCAGCAATCTCGTGGTGTTCAGAGGAGTTGGATGTTTGCTAGTGGAGCCTTTTGGAATTGAATATGTGGCCTATGGTGGACAACGGTCACCAGGCTGCCAATCTCACATGTCTTGGGAGACCAGCTTGAAGATTTCAGCAGCTGGGAAATACTGAGAAAGTAAAAAATGCCTCCCTGGTGCAAAAGCATCCAGCAGAAGAATATCACAGAAATGTATCAGTTCTCACAACAAAGCTTGCTGCTGCTTTGACCCAGGGATCAGAGTGCACAGCCACAGCAGTCTTTGCTCCCCTGCCTTGCAGCTCTCAGGAAAGACTCATCTGTGATACTCACACTGGGCCGAGAATCAAGAAACCTGTTTGGGTCTGTTTAGTCCTTTTGAGCAGACTCACTCTGTCCTGTCTACTTGCCCTGCAAGTTCCTCGGGTAGGAATTGCCTCTTACGCTGCACATGTACCACAGCCGCCTCAGTGAAGGACCCAAAAATCTCTTAGAGCCGTTATAACTCCTACACTCCCTAAAGTACATTGACATCCTTTGCGTGCCCAAGAAATGTGCAGTCGTGCAGGTAAGTACATGTGCACACTGTGCATGGATCATTCTTAAAATGCTAGTAAAAATTGCATTTTCAATTGGGAGAAGGAAAAAAAAAGGTTTATAAAATTTTAAGGAAATCTGTATACTCAGGTTGTGCGAACAGAAGTCTTATCAAACCAAACATAATTATAAGCCGGAATGAAGTAAGATAGTGTTCTTATAAGCCCATTTGCTTGATAAATCATTAGATGCTCTCCACAGATAGGCTATGACCAACACAAAGGCCTCTCTTGGGGAAAAATATTCACAGAGAAGCTTTGCACACTCTGCACTGGACGCACTCCTGCTTGCCCTGTTGAGACCAGACCAAAGCCAGCAAAAGATTGCCCAGAGAGATATGGCCCAAACGTGCCTCTGTGTGCTAGGGGTGGCTCTCCCTCAGTCTGCTGAATTAACTCCGTCTTATTTAAAAGCCACCAGTGCTCCTTGTGCCACCGCAGCTTGTTCTTGTCTATCTGACACCCCTAGTGATGCGCCCTGCAACACGGTGCCCGTGATGGTACCAGCTCTTATATGACAGGGGCTGTGTTGACTAAAGGCTCTACCTGCTGCTGCATATCAAAGGAAAAGAGAACAAGAGCAGCAACAAGAAACGAGATGGCGTTGTCCCTGCCATGCGTTCTCCCTGCTGCTCTCTCCCTCACAGGGAAGGTTGGCGGCCGGGCTCGGACCAGCATGGTCCATCACAGACCATCCGCCACAAGGCTGGAGCTGATACCTCCGGGAGCGGCTGGCATGGCCACACACCTCTGCTGTGGGCTCTGCCTGAAAGAGCCTTTCTGTCCACAAGGGAGGCCTCACAGTGCCCTAAGCAGAGTTATTTGGGTGCTCGACACATTTCTACAAAAGGAGTCCAGCCTCTGCCCTCCGTCCACCCTGCTGCCTGTGGGAGAGCCAGCGCAGCCCGCGCGGTGCCAGGGGCGTGGGAAAGCGGGAAGCTGACTGCATCCCTTCCCAGTATCCCTGGATCTGCCTCTGTGAGGAGCAGCAGCACATTTTCTGTGTTCCCCGAGCGCGCGCAGGGAGCGGAGCCCAGGCGCACACCAGAGTCAGTCACCAGCCAGCACTGGGCTCGCCAAGCTGGGAGCGGCACGAGGGCTGAGCCGAGCGCGGGGCAGAGGCACCTCCGGCTTGGTGGCAATGGGCTGCCAGCCTAGCACAGTGTATGTCATGTAAATTCATACCAGGAGAAAACTCCAAGGGAAAACCGTGGCTTTGGGTTAGTTTCCCTCTGCAGATTTGACCCTAGGGTTAGCCCAAGTGCATGTGATCCTTGGGTTTTGTAGCTGCTTCCTTAGATTTTTCTGTCACATCTTACCATGAGAACCTGCTACAGAAGTGGAGGTACCCGATGATCTCTGTCTTTCATCATTTGTACTTTGAACGTTATCATTTAAAAGCTTTTTTGCAATCCTCTTTACACAAAAATTGGGCAAGAACTGGTTACATCCCTCCTGTTCACCAGCTACTTTTAGGGAAACGTCTTTCCAGCCAATAGGGGCAGAAGTCAGGTGTACAGAGAAAACACAGGAAAAAATAAAAACCACATACAAAGCCATTCCTTATCAAAGTTACATTAAAACAGTAACAAGGATTACTTTTCCCAGCCTTTCCCCACCAAAGATAGCACAAGTAAACAAAAGAAAATCAGGCCCAGGGCAGCTTGCCACAGTTTTCACAGGGAGAGGAAAAAAATGATTTAGTACTCTACTACAATCTGCTTGACATGACATGAGCTCTGCACCCCCTCACCTGAGTCGCTGAGTACTTGGTGTGCTGCAGAATTGAGAGCAGGGAGCAAAGAGACACATTGCAGGCCCTGGCACCACCAGTCTAGTACATGTGTCTTGGGTAAAAGAGAAAAGAAATTGAAAGTGGCTGATTAAGAGCCTACCCACAATTCTGGAAATTTTGTCATTTTTTCCCATTGTTCCTAGATGCCCCGGGCAAAGGAGCACAGAACAGCATGTTAACGCACTGCCTGATAATTTCCTGGGTACTCACTGACCCTGGCATTATGAAAAAGCAGTGAATAAGGACATCCCGCTTGCCTTCCTTGTGCTACTCATTGTTTCGTGGTTATACTTCCCATCTCAGTGGCCACTTTTCCAAACTGAAGAGTCTGGGTCTGCGTGAGCTCTTGGCTGCTTCGGGAGATTTTAAACACGTGTCTTTCGAGCGCTCTGCCCTCCAGCTTCCTGACCACCAGCCCTAGCTGCAATCGCTGCAACTGCTGATAAAGTGCCAAGCCCACACTTGCCAGGCTCCCTCCTTCTCCCTGTTTTGCAAACCTTTTCCCAGTACCTGCTTATCCTCTCCTTTGGGAGCTGCATCTGATATGTTGTCTTCTATGAGCATAACAAAAGAGTAAGAAGGCAACAGTTATGGATATTGATGGGGAATAGAGGTTTACAATTACCAAATTAAACCCACAGGTTGTGTAAGTAAGTGGGCTGTTCATGCCTGCTTCACCTTGAAGGTACTTTTAGTCTTATAAAGAAGAAATCCTCAAATCCAGTAACTAGTGAGGTATGACTATGTACAGACTACTGTGTCTGTATTGGCCATGAGCAGGTTCATAACCTGCACTGGTTAGAGGAGACAGTTCAACCCATCAGGTGTCTGTGTTGAGGTTTTCAGCATTGTCTGCAGACTGAATCAGTGAGGGAAGTCATTTATTATCATCCATCCACAGCAATCACCTCCTGAAGCCCTTCTGGCACCACTTCTCAAGAGGCAAAAGCATCATCACCATAAAATGCCTGGCCTGTTTGAATTCGGATCACAGAGCAAAACTTGGAAAGACTGGGGAATGAACTGAATCAAGCAGAGTAAAATATTTATTATTGTCTCTACATAATGTGCTGAATTTTATACCACCTTTCCCAAAACTATCTGGATCGATGAAGACACTTTTTGACAGTGCAGAGACGCAGTGTTCAGCAGCAAGAGGAAAGCCTGCTTACCATCGACTGATAATCACGCTTGGACCTAATCATTTTTTTCCATATAGGATCTAATTATTCACCACTAGCTCTGAGATTACTGTTCCTTTGCCAGGGTTAAGATTTCTGAAGCCCACTTGGCAGCGTTCACCTAAAGCAACGCTACAGCAACAGCACCGAGAAACGCTCCCTGGGCACCCGCGGTTCCCTGTCTGTGCTTCGGGAGAGCAAGTCCCTCTGGCAAACAGACTTAACTTCGACAGTGAAAGGCGCAGAGTGCAGGAGATGGGGCTTTCAGACGCTCTTGGCTCCCTCTCTGGAGGGGGGAGCTGCCGCCGTGAATACCAAAGGGGGAAAACAGAGCACTGTTTTGAAGGGAAATGAGGGCAGCACCAGGGGGATGGGAGCTGGGGCACCGCTTATGCAAGTGTGGATATAAAAGGGAAATCCAAACCATCCTAAAGTCAGGGAGTGGGGGAGAAGACAAGTGTGAGCGTCTCGCCCGAGAAGCCGGTTTGAGAGGTGTGTGTTGCTTTGCGCCGCTGTCGGTGGCTAGTGCAAGGGGAGAGGCACGCGTGGGCCTCGGGCTCTGCCGGGGCAGCGGTGCTCGTAGGAGCCGTCTTGCTTGTAGCTCCTGCAGGGGCTTCAGGGCATTTCGGCTCTGTTTTGCCTGCACGGTGGCTCTTTTCAGGGCTCCCTTAGGGGGAATGAATCCTCAGCTAAAGGCAGGGTGGAGACTTTGGTCCTTCGGAAGTTGAAGATCTATCTCTAAGCACATGCTCATGCCCAAAACCATGGCAACCCGACTCTGCTGGGAGCGAGGGGGAAATAAAAAAACCTTGCTAAAAGAGTCTACGTATAGTAATTAAAATGAGGCTTGTGCACTCTAGCTTCAAAATGGCTCAGTAGCAAAATACAAAATTACTGTAATTAAGTTATACTTGGATGAAATCTGTTCCCGGGTGTAGCAACATGTGTGCAGCCAGAGGGAACGCGCGTGGAAAGATAAAATAATCTGCTAAAATAATCAGAGCTCTGCTGCAGCTTTGTGGGGGTACGTTAATCGAGCAAGCGCAAGCGACCAGCGTGTTGGGCATCCGAGGACGTGGACGCAAGCTGCAGTCAGAGCTCCTTGTCCATTGCTGCATCCCGCCGGATATTTCCCGTGGCACAGGGCAGGAGTGGCGCGGCGGGGGCAGCGGCTCGGTGGCCGCTGCCTTGCTCGCGCGCAGCGCCGCGGCGCTTCTTGCGCGCTGCCCCGCGCGGGCACGCGCAGCGCCGGCTCCACAGGGCATCTCGTGGCGCTTTCCCCCCGGCGCATTTTCAGTGCGGATCCCGTTCCCGCTTTGCCCGGATCCGTGGCGGGGACGTGCGCCTTTTCTAGCCGCCTGGAGGCTGCACGAGTGCTCGGGGATTGCGCTGTTGCCAGATGCTTCTTAGATTGGGATGCTCAGGCAGGAAGAGGAGAAAATGCCTTTAATATTTCAAGCTGTTTGTTTGGGGCTCGTGTTCACGGTGGCACGGGCCCGTACTCAGAACTGCTTTTAGATCTCGTTACCACGAAAGTAATCAAGTTGGTTAAGTGAAAAGCAGGGCTGCAGAGACAGAAGTTTTCCATTTCTTCCCGTCACCACAGCAGCTCAGCCTGCGCCTGGCTGGGCACCACAGGAACAGCCGTGCCCCAGCGGCCCCCAAAACACCCAGGCACGGTCATTAGTTCGGTCTTACTCCTGTCAGAGCCAGGGGGTTTTAGCTGCTAACTATATTGAGGGCAGTAAGCGGGACCCACTTTAATAGAAATGGCACCCCCTGTTTGGTTTGCTGGTTTGTTTTTCTTGCTTAAATCAAAGACGTGGTATGGCAAAACTGGAGGATCATTTCAAAAGCAGCAGAAAGATCTCTGAAACCCACCCCTTGTGCATAATAATAATACTTGGGCATCCTAGGGTCTGAGAAAATGAGATTGGGAGAAATTCCCTGTGTATCTGGCTCAGTGATCAGGATCTGGCAACCTAATCCATCCTGCTTTAATCCTCTCCTTTTCAACACATTTTGTTTTTAATAGGTTAAAAAAAAAAACCAAAACAACAACAACAAAAACTTTTGATCTTCTGAATAAATCAAGAGCAAAAGAAAAGCTAGAAGGTGAGAACTTAATCATTTCACTTTGCATGGGACTACATACCCCATTTGCTCATGAGTTCAGAAGTTGCAGGTTAGAGATTAGAAGCATTTTATGCAAAAGAGAAAAATCTGATCTAATGGTACAATAAAATGCAGGTGCGAGGAAATATGCAGTTTTTGACTTACTTTCCAATCCTTTTTTTTCTGCATAATAAAGAGCCTGTGTCCATTTTAGTAAATATGTAACTGCAGATTACCCAAACCTACTGGATCTGGTTAAAGGTCATATATATTGATCTGTAGACTCTTCTGTGAATCCAGTGTTAAAGAACACTCGAATTTTACCAGGTCCTGATCCTTTCGGCTTCCCAGCTTGTGGTGCAAAGTGGCTTCATGCACTGTCACTGGAGACATTCAGAAGGGGCCCTCCCTTTCGAGAGGGCATAAATCCACCTGCAGTTGCAACGCAGCCCTCCGGGAGCAAAAAGGTGCTGAGAGGAGCCGGTCCAACACCGGAGGGGGACATTCCGACAAGGACAGAGGCGAGTAAGTGAGCTTATTCCTTTTGCTTTGAATGTTGGTTTTTCAACTCAAGATTCCATGCTTTTGCGTAAGGCTGGCTCCTTTGGGGAATGCAGGTTTGCTCTCCACAAATCTGGCTTAGTATAAGTGCTGGCAGTGAGAACTGTCCCTCTTGCTGCTTCTATTCATGAGAAAGGAAGCGGGAAGGCAGACGCCAGGCACCAGCTATGGCCACGGCTAATGGCACAGCCACGGCTTTGCCGCTTGAGCACGTGGCACAGAGTCTTTCCCACTGCTGTGACAGGAAGAATTGAGGAGGGCTTCAGAGACCCAGAATCACGACAGAGAAGAACAGGGAGGGAAGGAGGAGAGAGTGGAAGAGAGGAGAGAGTGGAAATGTGCTAGTGCATCGGCTAGTGGCTGAGTTAAGTATGAAGAGGTAGTTGGAAGGATCATATTCTACCTGGCTGCAAGCAACACGTCCCCAGCTGTGGGACCCAGGCTGGAGCGTGCGGTGCGCTAGCTGCAGTGAGGCAAAGAGAATTGGAGGAGAGGATGAACAGCCTCAACAGCTGCTGCTTACCTGCTAATTTAGAGGATGGGGTGGGAGTTAACGGGGAAGAGCAAACCTTAGGTGAAAATACAAGACTGGAACTTGAGCTCTGCAGCAAGTTGTCCCTCAGGGTCTGTGTAGGGCAAATCATTGCGGGTTCAACCTGCAGGTTCTAGCTGGGAAGATGTTCAGACATCCTGCGGGGCCATCACAACATCAGACAATCCTGTTTTGCAAACAATCCTGTTAGACACGAGCATACAATCTGGGAATGCAGATGTGCACCTTGACATGTCTATTTACTTGGCAAGGTATGCGTCTAATTACCAAACATCTGCATATCTTGTTTTTTGTATTTGCAAGAAAGTGGTGGTACCACAAACCAGAGTATTATTAGTCATAAAACACTTAGAGATCCTTTAGTGAAATGAATATGGTTGTACATCAAAAATCGGGCTGGGAGGGCATCAGACCTTTAGCACTGGATTTTTGTTTGCCTAGAAATATCCATTTCAGTGATGCAGGAAGAGGCTTGTGCTGGCCTAGCTATGAAAAACACAGCACGCCTTGTTAGTGCCAAGAGTTATGCTGCCTAGGCATATAAAGCAGGATGGATCCGTGGCTGGACCTTGTTTCCCAGCCCAGTTCCCGCATAAGAGTAGGCAGGGCCCTCATGTCGTCCGTGTGCGCCCACACTGGGTATAGCCGTGCACAGAGGTAGCTCTGGCTAAATCTTGGGAGCTGCATAGCTGCATTATTATAGTGTTTTGTCAGAACTCATACACGCTAGCAAGCCTAGCTGGTCCAGGTGCATGACTATAACGTGTCCAGGTCCTGAATTTTTACAGTGCTCCTGTGGTTAATGCAGTTTAATCCCTGCCTGCATTTTTCAATGTGCTGCCACTGAAACTGGTGGCCATTTCACCATGGACTTTTCAGGAAGCAGAGTAAGACCAGCACTAAATACAGCAATTCTCATCTTTGTAACTTCACCACAACACTACTACCGCCCCAGAAGAGTGTAAGAGGCGATATTTATAACAAGCTAATCAATCTTCTTTTCTTTAAGCAGACACTGTGGGAGTGGATTTGCAACATGAAGCTTGCAGCAAATCTTGTCTGTTTGTTCACGTGCCTCATAGCAGCAGCCTGTGACCGCGTTTATGTCCACCCCTTCAATTTGTTCTCTTTTAACGAGAGTACCTGCAAGGAGCTGGAGAACTTGGTCCAGGAGGGAAAGAAAACATTTGTCCCTGCCTCGATTGAGTCCCAAACCACACCAGCCTATGAGGATGATCTGAATGAGAAAGCCAAGCTGGAAACTGTGAGCTTGGGTATTCACGGGAGGCAGAAACTGAGCTACCTGAATGACTTAGTGTACGTCCTCGGTGCACGGTTTTACAGTGAGCCAAGGAAAGCACAGAAGGGGCAAAACCACCTCCTGTCCCCAACCAGCATCTATAGCACCTTGGTGTCCTTCTACCTAGGTGCATCAAACCAGACAGCAATTGATTTGCAGGGTTTGCTGGGATTTGTCCCTCCCTCCGGAGACCCTAACTGCACCTCCAGAGTGGACGGAAACAACGTCCTCTCAACCCTGAGGACTATCGAAAGCTTCTTGGTCAAGAACAGGGATGAGGAGCTGCTCTTTTCCAAGACGCTCTACCTCTTCTCTGCTCCTGGGGCGCCTTTGTCGGAGTCATTTGTGCACGAGCTGGTCCCCGCCGCTGACGCGCTCTACGTCCGAGCCGTCGATTTCACGAACCCAGGTGAAGCAGCAAAACAGATAAACACCTTCGTGGAGGCCAAAAGTGGGAGCCGAAGCAAGCGCTTACTGACAGACCTGGAGCCAGGCACCAGCCTGCAGCTTGCCGTGGATGTTCACTTGGCAGGTAAGCAGCAACACGGGCTCCGTTTGGAGGCCTGCTTTGCTTCAGCAACTGAACACAACACCCGGGGTTGCAGCTTTCTGGCAGCCTGCATGCTAACGACTACATGTCAGAAAACTTCCAGTGAGACCTAAGTGTCAAAGTGGGCATCTACTGTCAAAGGTAGAGCTCATGAAATGCTCTGAGCTTTCATTTTTCCCTTTGTAAATTGGAGATCAGATTTTCTTTGCCTTTAGCGGGTGCTGTCGGCTGAAGATCCATCATGTTTATGAGCTGATCTGAGATCCCCCAGCAAAAGGTGCGAGTGCTGGGGGCAAGCGCCTCAGCTTTTAGCCTCACCAGCATACAGCCAGGCACACACATAGCACTGTGAAAGCATTTCACCTATTTTAACCTTGTACAGAGCTGCACAGCATCATGAGAGCAGACTTTTCCTTTAGCTGAGCGATTTCTTCTTCTTGTTCGGTGTTGGAAACTTGTTATTTTATTAGTTTAGAAGCACGTGTTTGAAGGCCTGAGTCACTGGGTCAGCACTATTTCATGTTCTCGGTCTAGAAGATGCCCACTGGGATGCATTCACCATGTGTGGGCTGGAAAAAAATTGGCTCAGGAATGAATGAAATAGACAAAAAACTATTTTTTAATGAACGCTGTAGATGGACTTCAGTATTTGCTTTGCTGTTTGGTTATGGAGGGTCATCTATGGGAAATGGTGCCTGCATTTCCAAATCCTGCTCCTTTAACTCCAGGAAGGAAAGATTTTATTGCTCTGGAACATATTACATACGCACATAAGATATTATCAGTAGTCATAAGATTGATTAAAAAAAAAACAAAAAAAAACAAAGATTAAATATTACAATTGTCTTGCTGTTCTCTTGCACACACAGTTATGTTTGCAAATTGGATGCTGAGCAAGGACTGCATTTAGAAATCTAATGCTCATGAAATATTATTGCTATTAAAGAAATAGATTTTCCATTTTTGTTTGCAAAAAGATGCAAATTTTGCAAAAGTTGAAAAATAATTACAAATGAGCAAATGGAAATGGATGACATAGCAGAATCTTAATTCCTTTTAGGTTGTTCTTTAAGTGAATGTAACTATGAAAAACTCCGATTTTAACCTGAAACATGGTGGGGTGCTTTCTGCTTTTTTTATTATAGTTAACCAAAAAGCCATAGCTTTCCTCTAAAAGGAGAAATCTCATTAAGGTTGTCAGGCTGACATAAAACCTATAGAACAGAATATGGAGAATGTTACCTGAAGCACAGAGCCCCCAAGTTCCTTTCCTCTCCTCCTAAGACAGTGCTCCAAAGTATTCCTGTACCTTCCCAGGCTCTCAGGCCACCTCGTCACCCTGTCACTGATTGTTTCCACGATTTTTATTTCCTTTACATTATCTTTCTTTCCTTTATTTTTTTTTTCTTCCTTGCTCTAATGCATTTGACAAAATGTTCCTCAGCCCCACAGTGTCTGCCTCCTACTCCAAAAAGGTTCAGTGAAATAACATTGCATCCGGTTACTCCCTTTGCATCATAACAGTATGTGGAATGCCTGGCAGAGGAAAACATTGTCAAGGGCAGATGCATCCAGATTTTCATCCAACAAAAGGCTGACAGGAGCCATTTCTCTCAACACAGCATTATTGTTTTATGGTGGTTCACAACCGGCCCAATATTAATGAATTCAGTCCCAGAGTCAATAGCAAAGCTTTGAAATTTTGCATAATCAGATCCAAGTGCACTACAGCCAATAAATAATTAAAACAGGACTGCTGCAGAAACAGTTTCATCTGCTTGGCTCATTTATTTGCCAAACTTGTGTTTTTCTTTCCCCCACTGGCAGTATTTAACAAAACAACATACAACTAAACCGTGGCGTTCCTGAGCACCATTCTCGCTGCAGAGAGCAGCCCTTCTGCATCCAAATGCCTGTATTTAACCTTCCGGAGGAAATTAGCTTCCTTGTCCTTTGAGTCAACTCTTTATGGAGAGCTCCTTTTGCCTTCGTTTTCCTAATTCCTTTCCACCAAAGAGCAGTTTCAAGATCTCTGCCCTTCTCACTGATGGTAGTAGTTTCTTTAATGTCAGCAGGATTATCTGCCTAACTGGGCAGCAGCACTGGGCCGCACTGGGCAAAGGGCAGATAAGCGGGTGCAAAGCTGGAGGCAGCAGGAAGCAGCAGGAGGTGAGAGCAAGGCTTCCTTTATTGTGAACTGGGTAAGAAATTTATATTAAGCCTTCAGAAGTGTTCAGACATGTCCTTTCAAACTCCTTGGCCCAATGGACCCCGCAGTATTATGCTTAAAGCTTACCCCTGTGTTTCATCCTCAAGACAAGGCACGGCAGGGCTCCGCCGAGAGCCACAGCCGTCCTTGCACAGGCTCCTGCCTGAGGGCATCCCTGCAGCAAGGGCTGCCCCTGTGGCGCTGCCCTGCAAGCCCAAACAGACCCTCCCTGCAGAGCCAGAAAGAAACCAGGGAACATTTGGTAGTGTTGGAAGAGACAGACAAATGAGCAAGCAGAAAAACCAGGTCTGGGAAAGGGCACAAGGCTGCTGGAAATACAGCAGCTCTGGTAGCAGTTCAATGCTTGTTTGGTCTTTGTGCCAACCTCTACCTGATGCCATCACAGGATATTTAAAAGGCAGGATATGTATGTTTAAGGTAGCTAAACATGATTTTGCATTCACAAACTTTGTCTAATGCCCAGTATGTTGAACAAACTTATGTATCTGTTACAGGCAGGGGAGGGAAAAGAAAGAAAGGAGAATCAATTGCTACTTCTCCATCTGTTTTTCAGTCACTGTGAAGAAAGCCTTGCGGCTGAAAGAGCCTCATGAATTCTGGGTTGACACAAACACAAAGGTCTTGGTGCCCGGGATGTCAGTGATGGGCACATTCAAGTACAAAACCGACACCAGCAAAACCTTTGCTGCCATTGAAGTTCCTGTCAGCAAAAACGCTCTGCTGGTGCTGATGCAGCCCCTTGATGGCAACGATCTGGACAAGATAGAAGCTGAGCTTCCTCTGCAATTCTCTGCCTGGCTTCAGGATTTGTCGCCAAGGTACCGTTCAAACACACAAAGGGGCTCCTAGAGGAATGAACCAAACAGGCTAGATCCAAGCCTGCCAGGTTCTTGCTCTCTGGCAATAGACGGCCCCTGCCCCAAGGAGAGCGTGATGCCTAGCACAAGCGCATGGACAAGCGTCACACTAGCAGGGGACATTTCTACAGGCTTCCCCTTCCTCAGCGCAGCCCATGTGCAGACGCACAAGGGAAGCTCTTGAAGCCGTCTTCCAGCAACGCTGGGTAACTGTCAAGCCAGTCTCGGATCCTTGTTGGTCCTTTCTTAGCACGTGGCGACCTCCGACTCTGATTTTGACAGTTTCACCCCGGTAAAGCTTGACTGCAGTAGGACCAGCGTTTTATCTGCTGGTATTTCAGGGTAACAAGCAAGTACGTTTCTACTGCTGACAACTGAGGACCCGTAAGCAGGGGGGGATCATTTGGGGGTTAATGGTGTACCCACAGGCAGACTTATGGTGATTTCCCACACTGAAAGAGTGACACAAAGTCCACATGCACCTGGCAGCCATCTCAGCTCTCACCTGGAGCACCTCGTCCTTAGACTCACTCAGCAGGAGCAATGCCCAGCCCCACCACAACGCTTTAGAGTAATGAATACTCACCCATTTCTCTCTCTTTCTCTCTCTCTTCAGACAAATTAAATTAACTTTACCAGAGTTAACAATAGAAGGCAGCTCTGATCTTCAGGAACTTCTCAGAGATATGAAACTGTCCGCATTGCTGGGGAAGGAAGCAGATCTCAGTAAAATAAGTGATGCCAATCTAACTGTTGGAAAGGTACAGTACCTGTGACTAACCTGTAAAAAAAATCTGCTCAATTTTAGTCTATTTAGCTGTATAACTTTACCTAAATCCAAACAGTAAGAGCTGTATGGAACAATGTGAGACTTTCAAAATGATTGAACAGTAGCAACCGCTTTTGAGTAACCTGTGAGCAGAAGCAGGTTTGCCTTCAACTCTCCAAATTTCACCACTTCAGACAACGTAACTTTCAGTGCAGTCGTGACGACTGAGCTCTCTGTGCGCTAGGTTCCGCACAGACAAACTAGACGGCCTTCGTTACAAACGCGCAAGCAGTTCACCCCACCACCCTGGCCGGGGAGGAGCGGGCGGACGGGCAGCCTTTACTGAGCTGTTCGGTGTAACGCAGGATCACTTTGGGCCCCTTCCCAGAGAGAGCAGACACAGAAACAAGGGCAGCACGCGGCCTCGTCGGAAGACAAGCCTAAGCCCTCAGCACAGAAGCAACAAGGGGAAACGCGGAGGAGGGGGCTGTATTTCACAGAAACAAGAAAAATTATCTTCAAGAGCAATGATTTCAGTGCCTTCACTTTGTTAGCTTTTAAAAGGTACCCTACCCTGGCAGCTCTGGCAGGGCCTTCAAGTATGCCATGATTTCATGCAGCCCAAGCACACAAGAAGTCGTAGAGCGTTTTCTTGTGTTCAGGAACAAGTCCCTCAAGACCTTTATAAAAACATCCACCAGTTATATCTTATGTGTGGTCACAGCTGACCTAGGTTACTGGTTACTTCACGTATTTTGTCATTTAATTATACTTTCACTCATGACTTCATTATCGTGCCCTGATGACTCACACATTTGCTTTACAGGTAATAAATAAAGCCCTTCTCAAAATCCGCAGCGAGGGAGCAGATCAACCAGAAGACCCAGCAACACGAAAGGAAGATTTGGTGTTTCTGGAAGTAACACTGAACAAGCCATTCCTTGTAGCTGTCTTTGAACAGAAGTCTAAGGCAATGCTTTTCCTAGGCAGAGTAACAAACCCGCTGAGCAGGGCTTAAAGGCAAGCAGTGAGAAGAGTGGGCAAGCGGGAAATAAATGATGCTTACCCGCTTTCCCAACATCTTTTTGTATTCATCAGCTATCTTTGTAAGTACTTAGCTTTGAGGCAAAGCAGATACTGTTTGAAACAAGAGCTTCTTAGAAAGCTGCAACATTGTCTGCAACATTCCATTGTTTTTCATGGGCTTAAAGGGAGATGGCTCAAACTTTCCCCATCTTCTCTTCCTTCCCACTTTCTCTCTTTTTTTTTTTTTTTTTTTTTTTTGTGGCCGGGTGTACCAAAATAGTAGTCAGTAAGACAATGACTTAAAAAAAAAAAAAAGTTCTATGAAGGGCAAGTGGCATTTCCTGCAGAAGGTATGAAAAGAAGCTCTTATTCCTTAGAAGGTCACCTTTGCCTTTTAGTTTGGTCAGTTTTGCAGGACAGCCCCCCTTTTAAGCTACAGGGAAACTTTTACAGTTATCGAAGGCTTCTAGCTTGCTCAGTAACATTTTCCTTTAAAATCCTGCCAGCAGCATGTACAGGCTTTACTTGTCCCCCTGAGAAAAGATTTTGCCTTGGAACTAAAAACACATTTGTAGAAAGTTTCTTCTTCCTGTAGCCTAAATAGATACAGCTATAGCTCTACAGAAAAGCTAATACTGCTCAGAAGCACTAAGGAACAGCAATGGAGAAATTCTCATCCCACAAGAGATATAATATTTTTTTTTAAAAAAATAAGGCCTACTATTTCAACACTCTTTCCTTACTTTGTAAGCATTTATTATAGCCTTGTGCTGAAAATGAACATTATTGTTTAGAGTCCAGATCTGAAATCCTTAACACATCCAAATCACGTGTTCTTAAAAAATAATAGGATCCGAGTTATCTGTATTAATGGCAGGTGTGGCACTACACAAGTAAAAAAGGTTTCCAATATCCATTGCTACTCTTAGTCCTAAGTGTTTAAAAATTTAAGCTGGAACAACAGTTTATCAAACTTGGATTTAGAATCAGGGAGTCAAAAAATGGGAGTGAAATCTTGGTACTAGGAAAGCCTGCAGGATCTTTACCTTTGATTTCAGTGGAGCAAGGACTCCCACCCCCCTTCACAGACTTGTGTTCAGCAATTACAAACCTTTTTGGATGGGTAGCTCATTGTCACCCATAGCAGGGTTTCTAACCTACTCAAATTTCTAACCTACTCAAACTGACTAATACCAGCAGTCTCCTATCAGTGATGCTGAGCCATGACAGATCCTTCCATCTCAATGGGAAAGAATGAACAGCACAACCCACACCTGGGAACACTAGGATTTCAAAGCCTATGATGTAGCACCCATATGTTTATCTGATTACACTGAATGTATTCCAGATGCTCTAACATTTAAATATTGTGCTTGTGTTACACAGAAGCAGTTTAAGCAGCAAATGTATAGAACAGGAAAAATGTGAATAAAACTGCTTATGGATTGCTTTAACACAGCTGAGTTTATGTCCCACTAGATTCCTTGTTCCAGCTTTTGAAATTTGCTTTAAGCCAGATTCATCTTTTATACAATAATTTAAGTGCTGCCCGTAAACCTGAGCACTGATTGCGGTAATAGGAGCCTTCTAAACACACAAACAAAAAAATCCCTTCCACATTTAGAAAGGTAAATTTTCTGAAAGTCTCTGAAGGAAAGAGGAAGGCACAAGATCTGTATCACTCTGATTTCTGCTTCCACAAAAGAGTTCTGACGAATAGAAGAAAGTGGATGAGAAGCAGAAGACATTTCTATTAGAACCCACGTAATGCTAGATCCTCTCTTCCCAATTGATCTATTTGATACTATCTGAAAATGCTAAAATATCTTTTACCACAAACAAAGTCAATTCACATCTGCGTTCTCCTTCACCAAAAGTATCGTACATTTTTCTTTATTAACATCTTATTCCAAAGAAAGAAAATGAAATGCTATTCAAATGAACAATGACAACAAAGACTAGGAAAGCTGACATAAAAACTGTGATGTAAATGCTTACAGCCCCCATATCACTGTTACCGTGTATCACGCCACAAATGGAGAGATGCTACACAAATTTTAAGAGCTGAATTCTGCCCTCCATCACTCAGATGGACTCTGAGAAGAACTAACATGACTGCGGTGATAAAACTTCCCCCTCATTCCCCTTCTTTTATAAAACTCAATTTAGAAAAGCCTGTAATAATCACCCACCCTACTTGCTTCAAGCACAGGGATCATGTAATTGCATCTTTTCAACTAAAATAGGGTAAATTTCCAACAGCGAGGAACAAAAACTGTAATACTGCGAAAGGTTTACTGACTACAATGGCACTGCTACATAACAGCTTTGTGCTACCCACTCATTATTTAACTACTGAGAAGAGATGGATCATCTCTAACTTTCATCTTTAAGGCTCAAGCTCTCTGAACACTTCAGAAACATGAACTAGGCCTTAAATTCCACTGTCGTTTTTTTATAGGGGGAAAAAAAATATGTATGTACACACACACATATATTCCTTTATACTCATACAAGACACATTCTCTCAGTTAAAATCCTCAAATTCATTGATTGTACTCCCTAGGCTTATCTGTCCCTTACATAAGGGAATGTCAAACCTTTTAAGTTGCTCTAAGATAAAGACAGCCCTCTGTTAAGGGCTGCCTTAAAACCCTAATAACACTTTTCAGTTTCCTGGCTCTATAAAGACACACCTTGTACTGAGACAGCTGAAACTGATGCATTAGAATTTTAAGAGTCATCAGCATCCTACATGAATTTAGGGATAAAATATTCTCCTGAACTGTAATAAATAATATAATACAAATCAGAATCATGTTGATCTGTTTAAAATAGTTTAGTAAATTAAGTTCTAATTTGACAGAACACAGTCTGAAAGTAACAGCCAGTAAATTATGTAACAACACTAGAAATGATTCCTGAAAAAATGCACATTAGGAAACTTCTTTAGCATTTCTCAGCGACAGGATCCAAGAAGAACTGGTAGGATAAAAGCACTGAAAATCTTAATGAGAACAAGCTAGGTCTCAAAGTGAAAAAGCTGGTCACTGCAAAGCAGTAACATGAAAGAGGAGATTCCTATTACAGTGAGTAGTTTCTTTACTCCAGAAAGCTGTCCCTCTGGAAGCTTTACAGAGCCAGCAATGAATGCCCTATTTAGGTATCTGATTCAAAAACATATGGGCCATCAACATTAGGAAGATGATTTATTACATATTATTTTAATCATATAAGCTCATTCTTTTACATAAGATTTACAGCAAAAATAAAAAACATTTTCTTCCACTTTTATTCTATAGTAAAAATCTTAGAACTTCTGACTGCTTTCCATATAATGGAAAGCTGATAAATTTTCAGTCTTTTGCTTAAATGAGTCTATCTTGACATAAGATGCACTGGTTTCTTTATTGAAATACATTAGGAAGAACTTAATTTGAACTAATTTGGTAAAATAAAGACAAGTTAAATACTCCTTCTTTCTTAAAGGGACACCGCTCATCTTCAGTCACATGCTTTCAAAAATATTTAGGATTGTTCCACTGTAGTCTGATCCTTGGCAGTTAGAACAATCTCTGTAAGCGCTGAAAACCCTTTTATGTTGTTTGTTGGCAGGCCCATCTTTTGTATCTGAAAGACATAAAAGCAGCGTTACTTTCCTTAAACACTACAAGCTCATGAATGGTTCTGCTTACAGTATTTAGCAAAGCACATAGTTTGTCTTGCAGCACGTAGCATAAGATGGCCACGCATACAGGACACGCTATCCAACTCTGCTCAGTAAAGTCTTTCCAATTAACATAGTGTCTCACAGGAAAATATTTAACCACCCTCCAAGGCAACTCATAACTAAAGCCAGCTGGATGTTTTTAACAAAGCAAGCAGAGGAGAGAAGCCTGGCTATAAATTTATTTCTTTAATATATCTATTTCAACTGAAATTTTCTCAAATCCTAAATAAGTTTCTGGGCAAAGCTTTTAAGATAAACAAGTACTCATTCAAGAACAGCCAACAGTGTGATGATGAAAGCATTTCCATAAGCTTAAAGAGCCTGTAAATTCTATCCTAGAACCTCATGGGGGATGAAAATAACTCCACAAACAGAGAGGTTGCTAAGAGTCTTTTCTTACCTATGAAATCTACTGCTTTGACAATTAGAAAAATACGACCTTGAGAAAACTAACCATGCACTGAAGAAAAACCTGTATCTAAACAAAACAGACAAGAAACTGCTCTAAAAAGGTGTTCTTTGACTGGAACTCTGGATGATATTCACATGTATCAAAACAATTTTCAAGTAATTATACATAATCTACCCTAGTACAACTTAAACTCACACCAAACACAGGTAAAAGAAAAGAAACCCACCTACTTCCAACCAAATAGGCCAGATGATTTTTGTTAATAAGATTCCTCTACCTCACACAAACCTGCTTCCTCATACCCAGGCAGAATGCATCTACCTGCTATAATGCATCAGCAACATCTGCTCAAAAGACCAATGACAACTGCTTGACAGCTAATGAAATTAATTTGCACTTAGAAGTTTATTTTATTTCTAAAGATTACCTATAGAAATAATGACTACAAAAACACGTATGTTTACACAAATTCATGTGAGCTACTGCACACGTTTCCTGGAACACTTTCTTTTCTCTTTTGATTGTGTTATTTGAAGTTTCATACTTGACATTGAAAGGAACTTAGTAACAAATTAGGCTGACAGCTTCAAAATCCCTCAGAATAGACCCATGACTGTGCTTTCTCTCAGTGCTCCTAAACACTAAGCAGCACTTGAAAATTTGTGTAGTGAAAAGCACGAACTTCTCATTTCTACAATACAGCACATGAAAGCAAGCATTGCTCAAGCTGCACGTACAATCAGAAAGGTTTCAAGTCACCTGCATTTTACAGGCATAAAAATCCCAAAGCTTTCAAGATCAGACAACTAAGTCTAGCTCCTTTCATAAATCGCCGATTATGATTAAATAAACTTGCTTCTCCTTCAACTTACTTGGTCTCCAAAGTACTCAACATCTAGGGCCAGCTGCAGTCGGATTTTGTCGTCATCGCTCATGCCCCCATTTGTACCAACAGGGCTTGGGGTTGCAGTTTTTCTGGCCTGCTTCAACCTTTTCAGGCTTTCTTCCATTTTCTTGACAGAACTTAACACATCAGATACAGTTTCACAATACCTAAAAAAAAAAAAAAAAAAAAAAAGGAGATTAACAAAACAAACAAACAAACCCCCCACACCTCACTGGCCCCAAGAAAATGTCAATGAATGCCGAGACAAATGCTATTCCTCGAGAGGAAGCTACTGATATTTCAATCATTATCAGTCAATCAATATTTCCCTTCTTAGTGTCATGGATGAACCGGAAGATTACAATTCAGTCAGAAGCCTCCTTCTCACTGCATTTTTTTTGACAAGTTCATACAAAAAGATTTTGAACTCAAATAGAGACTGAGTAATGTAATCTCTCAATTCCAAATAAGTTGAGCTAGGTCCTATTTTCAGCAATACAGTCTCAAGTAAAATTTTATCTAGAAACAGGACAGCAACAACAGCCTGACTAAAAATATGTGCATTTAGATGAATTCTAGAAATGTATGTGCACATGAGAGCATGCAAGCCCATACCAAACAGAAGTGCCTGTTCTTAAACGAAGATCTAAATTAGACCCTCAGGAAGTTGGCAGGAAGCTAAAAGAACACTAATGTCAAATTAAAATTGGTATAGATAAAACAATGCATCACTTTCCACATACTGTGATCCCCCATTAAAGAAAGTTTAGCATCAAACAAAAATCAAAATCACAAAAAGCAAAGATCAAAAAAAAAAAAAAAAAAAATCAAAAAGCTCTATGGACTAAAATCCCACATATAAATAGGAAGGACATAATATCATACAAGTTAAATCACTGTCCTGGGCATCTGTTAGTTAACAAGAGAAGCTAAGGGCAGAAAACAAAATAAAATTAAGAATGACAAGTCATCAGAACTGAAAACAGAATTTAATCAGGAGTTCTGGGGAATTAAGCAAATGAACCTACCAAAATACCTCAGTTTTTAGCCTAGTGCTTAGGTCAGTTTTGATAACACTGACATGTAAGGTGACAAATGACCTTTCGAAAAGAACAGCTCAGCCTTGATCCAAGAAACTGCAGAACAACTACTTTGTGCACTGTTACCAGGTTTACTGAAGCTTTAAAGCAAGGCTTAGATACATATGTATCTTTCATACGTACATATGCATATATATATGTATGTGTGCGTGTGCACTTTATGACTACCTTATTAAATTGTTCTGGTGTCTCAAGCAGAACTGAAATTTCTCAAAAATTTCACCATTATTCACTGAAAATAAAATGAGTTTAAGGACTTCAGCCATTTCTGAAACTAAAACGAAAATTTTAGGTCACTGTTGCAAGACAACGCTGAAAGAGTCTTCTAATGCCCTACCTGCAATTTGCTGGATGGCACAGTCCCGAGTACGAGTTAGATACTCTAGATTCCCAGACTTGATTTACTAAACACACTACAGCAGAATAACTCTGAAGGACTGTCCCATGCTAAAAGAGGCATATGCTCTTGTTTTTGTTTTTGTGACTGTTCAATGGATAGTGGCTTTTTTAATGCATGCAAAGAGCGTTCTGTAGGGGTCTCTTACTTCTGCGTGCTTTCAGAGAGAGCACCTTCCAACCACTGATGAATCATAGGCTGCTTCAATATATCTTTGTATTCATTCTGCAGTCGGTAGAAGGGCTTAAGAGCACTGTCAACATATGGAGAAGGTTTTGTTGGCACGTCCTGGCAAATGAAAGGGAAACAAAGTAGGAAACGTACAGGCAAATAACTTACAAAAACACCAGCATTAACTGTAGCACATATCTAAAAGTGCTAAGCCTGTACCTAAGCCAAGAAAAACACACCCTACTCACAACAAATCCATGAAGTTGTCCTCATACGCAGGAAAGAGACTACAACAAGTAATTCTGTAGTGATACACTATGGGATATACTATAAAACAACATTCAAAGTGACCAAGGCTTCTGAAGACATGTATGTGCCGGGCAGTTACTGTTATTATTAGGGCATGACCCTGAGTGCACTTTGTACTTTCTGCTTATACTGAATTCAGGAAAACCTGAGGTTCTCAACAGCTTAAGGACAGGGTCTGTGTCCTCAACGGTCTGTTACTTATATCTTTGTTAAAAAATTACCATTCCTATCGTACTTCACTAAACTTCAGGTATTGTCACAGAATCACAGAATGCTTAAGGTTGGAAGGGACCTCTAGAGATCATCTAGTCCAACCCCCTGCACACGCAGGGT